>CAEGAD010003916.1:0-35350 GCA_903067055.1 Poeciliopsis paucimaculata
GCCCCGATGACCACAGGCACCACTGTGGTCTTCACCTTCCAGGCCCTCTCCAGTTCCTCCCTGAGGCCCTGGTATTTCTCCAGTTTCTCGTGCTCCTTTTTCCTGATGTTGCATTCACTCGGTATTGCTACATCCACCACAACGGCTTTCTTCTGTTGTTTATCCACTACGACCTTACCAACGAACCACCCGGACATTGGTTGGTTCGTTGGTAAAAATTTAGAGGCATTTTTGCCTGTCATATATATACGTATATATATATATATATATATAGATATGTATTTATACGTGTATATATGACAGGCAAAAAAAAAATATTATATATATATATTTATATATAAGTATATATATGACAGGCAAATATATATATATATATATACGTATATATATGACAGGCAAAAATGCCTCTGAATTTAGTATAAGGTCCCTAATTCAAACAATAGTCACCTTTTTTTAATATTATAAAAGTTATAACTAAGTTACAACAAAGTAATTTAGTTACACCCGTGATAAAAATAAATACAGACAAATGGTCTCACATGACAACCAAAGAACGCCAATAATTCTGGAGACAGACAGCAGATAAATGAGCTAGTGGTCATTTCCAGTGGACATCTCTCACTGTTATGTGGATGGGTTTGGAAAACAATTTTTGTAGCTGCATGGTGCTGCTCTATGCTGTCTGAGAGGCATATGAGAGAGTAAATATGTCCTTTATACAGGAAATTTGTCATTATTGACTTTGATTTTAAGTCATATTCCTTGAGAGGAAGTGAAAACTTGCAAATCACTTGAGTCACTCAAAATGCATTTTACATATTTAAAAGCGTTTGAACATTTTCTCCCACTACAGTCATGACAGTAAAGTGATCTTCCAGGTTTTCCAGCTTGTATCTTTTAGTATCCCTCAGAAAGATTGATTCTAAACTTAACTCCCAAAATACTCTATTATAAGTGGCTTTGTGCCAAATTCTGCTAAAGTGATTGTAAGGGGAAACCTAATGCAGTTTCAACTACACCGGTTCTCTCTTGAATCAGTACATTTTATCTCACTGTATTATGTTTATATATTAAGTCTAATTCTGTGATGTAAAAGCTTCAAATGACCATCTGGAGATCCATCTTGATTTGTGATGTTATCTTATTTCTTCCTTTGAAACCATCTCATGTTTAGTGAGAAAAGATACCCCCCATTGTGACAAACCTCAATAGGTAGGCCTTGTACTCAAACCAATCCCAGCTGTAAGGCCTTGGACGATTATTGAAGGATAATTGGGTGCAAGCTTGTTGAAATGGAATCCTGTGATAGAGCAGGAAATTCCAGTTTCATGGACATAAGCCTGGCCACATCCATGAAAGGTTCAACACCTGGTTTCATAAAAGCCACAAAGGAAAAAATGAGTACATGAGAGCTTTGAGGCTAATAATAAAAAAAAAAAAAGTGACCCTGGGTTTCATATGTCTATGCGATTCTGCCAGTAAACTTCACGCATAAAAAGACATTTCTCAACATGTTTCTTAGAATTAATTCTTAGTGTTTCACGTAAAATAGGGACTAGATATTTTCTGATGCAATTACATGTTTTTATGTAGCATCTGCTACAGGTGCCTATGCAAAATAAGTACTAAAAAATACAAGTGATACTAGTAGAATATGTTAGCACATTAATATATCTTGCACAGCTTGGGAAAGACTGCCAACTTCACATGAAGTTAAATCCACAGACAGATGCTGCTAAGGAAGCTGGCTTTTCATAGAGTTCTATAGCCAAACACATGAATTGAATGTTTAGTGGAAAGAAAAAGTCTGGCACAAAAATCTGAATTAAAAAAAAAATTGTTATGGCCAAAATCTTAAAAGAATTTTGCAGCAAAGGCAATTTAGAAAGTTTAGGAGAAAAGCCATTGACTCTGACTGGCATGAGTACTTTAGGAGAAGCCACATTTTGTTAAGGATCGTGTTTTATTCAAATAAAAGTTTTGAATGTGTTTTCCACATCCAAAATAACTTTTCAGAACAATGTATGTCAATGAAATGAGTTGAGTTGTTGAAGGGTATTTATTTTAGTTTTCTGTATTGACCGTCACTGGTGTAATACTCAGTGTGGCCATGAAAATGACAAAGTAATCTGAAGCAACATGGGCGTTACCATAGGAATACAGCTGCATCCCTAATGAGGCAACCAAGAGTGAGATGACTGTCTAGCTGACACAACTACACACATGTTCACACAAACGAACAGCACTGTCGCTGCCGGCTGGACGGATCATGTATGGTAATTAACTGTAATGATGTAAACAAGAATTCATTCCACTACCGATGAACAGCTACCTTGTACATTAGCAGTAGGACAGCAGAGATTTGCAGATTTAAAGTACCAGAGGAAAGAGCACCTATCAGGTAATGAGAGCTGCATCATTTGCATATACATGGATGCATTTTCTATCCTCCTGCTACATTCAGTTTCTTTGATCAAAGCAGAGGCATTTATCAGGTGGGGGAGGAAATATCAGAAGACACTGAGTGTTTCTGACTCAGGGACAACTCATAATAGATGGAGCCATGCCAGAGAAAAAGAAGCAGACTTTCTGACAAGATTGCATCATTTAATGTATTAGTTTAACTTCTGAGACTTCAAAGCTAACCAGAAATCACCATCTACATATAGTTTGCTCTTTTGTTTCTCCTCTGTCAGACACAATAAGAATCATCCGCATCTTGTTAAGGTCACAACCAGATAACTTAGGACTCCACTTTGAAAATCTCCTCTAGGTCATTTTCTGCCAAACAGTTCTAAAGTCTAATTAAAGGGTTTTAAGAACTGTGAGCTCCCATGTGGAGCCGTTAAGCATACTATGGTTATTCATTTTGCTTTCCTTGACCATGGCTATGTTACTTATGAGGGCAACATTTACCAAAATAATCAAGGGTTTCAAACAGTTTGAGCACTAGATCAATGTTCAAGTTTACCCAAGTTTGCTCCAAGAAAGAATTGAGCAAAGAACAAGTACAGTTCCAGCAGTACTTGACAGTTAAAAACTAGTCAAAAACCGGTCAACTAATCTTTGCAACGTTGCTGCAAATCATTGGATCCAATGATTCTAAACAGGGTTTCTGGCTTGTTTGGAGGACCAAAAAACTGTCTTTAGTAACAATTCTGGTCAAACATTGGAACTGCTTCAATGGAAAAACCCCATGTGTATTTATGTGCTTTTATAACATGTGTATCAAAAAAGCAAAAATAATAACCAATACAAGCCTAAACCATCTGCAGCAGACCAGCAGAGTTTCTTCTATGTGCCAGTAGTTTAGCTAAGTGTGAAGGATAAATCAGACTTATAGATATATTTTACTTTAGTAGATAATTTTACTTTTCAGTACTGCAGAACGAAAACCAAGATGAAATACAAAGTGAGTGTCTTTCTCTGGATCTTCCACACAAATAAATATAACAGAGTTGTGAATCAACTGTAATGTCTATAAACTGTTTTTTCCAGTTTCAGAGCAAAGATAAGATAATTGTTACGAGAGACATTTTTGCTTTTTATTTTGGTCTTTTCAGTATATAGATCGTTCCAAAATCCAGAGATTAAATTAATCCTGGGGTCTTCTGTACAATTTAAGCGCAGTTATAGGAACCGTGCACAGCCACAATTTCTGCAATCCAAAAACACAAACGGAACTGGACACAAATGCTACAGGAATAGTGAAAATGCGTTCTGTGGTCTGCAAAAATCTATTTTTCAGCATCACCTCTCACCAACCGTTATCCCTATGCTTCCTGTTTCTTTGAGCATATCTATAAGTGGAACCAGAGTTGAAAATGTGACACCTTTACATTCCTGCTGTGGAGAAACAGTAAAAATAGACCAAAATGCCTGTTCTTTTTCTACATTTTCTACATTCTTCAGGTCGGTTCAATTAATGTATGCTTACACTGATGCTTTTTTGTCTCATGGCGCCTGGCAGGAACAACATCTGTTTAATCAACAACTTCCTATGACAGTCCCTCAGTTGGGTGCAAGCTGTCGTATCTATTCTCAGATGGTACCGCAGAGGGATATGAGCCTCATAGATATGCAAAAGAATTTTCACAGACAGGTAGAGAAGCTGAGAAAAAGATAATGTGAAACTACCTTGAGAGCTGAGGGACTTTTCTACTGCTTGACTGTGCTTTAGTACTTAACTTATTTGGCGAGCATGTATTATCGACGGTAAATTTTAACATGAAGTGGAAGTGCTGATATTCTTCTGTAGAATAACTGGAAGGCCTTTTAAATGATTGTGAGGGGCTTGTTCTGCTTATAATCAAGACAGTAGCATGTTCACATCAACCCACATAGGAGATAATTTCTCTCAGGTCCCATCAACATTGATTACCCCTCTCAAGTTGTACAAAAATGTCATATTTTACATATTCTACAGTTTCATCTCACATAATATTCTGTATCTCTCCTGGAATTAAGACAATGTTGAGGGAAACTGATGTGGGAGGGATGTTACCTTTACCCACACCTGAAGCGTCTTATCATGCTGTAGCTGCTTCTTTCTGAATTAGGTCACTGAGGTAATTGGGGTTCCAGTGGTCATTAATTCAAAGCTAGATGGCAGACCACCACTACCACTACGAGTATAATTGGGTCTAATTTGCCCAGTGTTGCCAATGATTTGGATCAGACAAACAGAAATGACTAATTTAAATGGCTGTGTGACCTTTTCAAAAGCTTCAGTCTAATTAACCTTTGTTGATGCATGCAGGAATGTTAAAGTAGGCTACAAAACAAATGACAACTCACTGAAAAGGGCCTGTATAAACTTGTTTATATTACACAATGGCCTACATGTTTTCCTTTCACTCTGTTTGACCTATGTCATGTTTATATGATTGACTAATATTTTCCTAACAAAACAGCACAATTTCCATTAAAAAAAGGAGCAATGGCTTGAAAATCTATCTAACTCAAAATCTTCACCAATTAACATTTAGACTTGAAAATTTGGCTTTGGGAAAATCCGATTTTTTGACATGTCTGGTGTCTGCAAAATAAGTCCAATAATTGGCCCTGAAGCCCATGGCTTGAAAACTGGTGTGAGGTGTTTACATTGACATGCTGTGTTTCGGTTTTATCAAATATGATATCGCTGCTGACGTCTTTCTGCTTTGACATTGTGCTAAGCGACTCTTTCATGCTCCAGTCCCACAAACTACCAAAAAACTAACTTGTTTTCATGGAGGTGTTCACACCTGATGATGATTTTCATTAGTTAAAGATAAACTTTAATATTAAGCATCTGGATGCATTTTTAAATTAAGTCAAAAGAAAGACTTTCCAAAAAAGGTTCCAATTTGTGTACATTTTTGATAAATAACAGAGATTCTCCTACATGTGTCTTTTACATACTACATTATTTTTTATTTAATATTCATAGAAATTAGTTAAAGGAATGAAAAATTTAATTAACACAAGCAATCTGATGTTAATACACAGCAGTAAGCAATTGCACATGTGAACAAAAATAGTACTTATACTGCACTCGGTGCAGTGGATCAGGCCTAAGTTTAAGCCATTCAGTTGAGTGGCTTAAACAGAAACACACAATCCTGTGTTCATAGAGAGTGGTGCAGGCCTGATTTTGTATACTCAGTAGTAGGCATGCACCTGGCTTAGGCTACAGCCAATGGGCTTTATTGCAAAAATGTTCTTAATGGCACCACATATTACTTTGACACCTCTTACGAACAGGTCTTAACAGTTATAAACCCATTAAAGCAAATTAAGAGTTTTGAACTGTAGGCAAACAGCTTCCTAATAACTTGATGATCGGAAGTCAATAAAAATACAATTTGGGACATTATTGTTGTTTAACTGTGTAGTCAGTCAGTCTTTTCCAAAAGGGTAAAATTCACTCACCAGTTTATTTTTGAAAGACTTAGCCAATCTAAGTTTTTTGATAAAATACAGAATAGACTTGAAATACAAGCATTTTCACATTTTACAGCACTAAAAAACTTCATCAAGTTTGTCATTAGTGTACTCCCAACAGCCTTTCTTAACTTAATTTTTATTTTTAAAACTGATTGGTTGAGTTTTATTTCTAAAATGTTCCATCTGTTTTAAATGCAAACCCTCAGTGTTGCTTGCACACTTGGCAGACAATCTAAGATATCTGAAGGGTTAATAAAACATATTTATAAATTAGAAGCACTGCATTATAACTTTTAATATTTACTGTGGACAGAGTGAAGATGGATGCATTTCAGCTCTAAGATATATGCAAAGGTTGGAACACATCAATCTTCTTCTTGTCCATAATAAATCAGACCAATACTGATGCACGAAGTACTGGTTCTTATTATTTTTGATTCCCATCCATTACTGTGCATTTCAACTAATATTCTAAAAATGTTTTACAAAACTTTTCATATCGTTTCAACTTTTTACTTTTAGTCACATTGAAAAAGCTCATTTCAATGTATTTTACTTAGATTTTATGACAGCCTAATACAAAGTATAGTTAAAAACCTTTTGAAAAGTCTGCCTTGTAATCAGCCCCATTTACTCCGAATACAATCTAATGCAACCAAGAGTCACCTAATTAATAAACTGTCCACCTGTGCCCTGTACAGACCTCCAGAGTTTTTTTTAGAGAACATTAGTAGACCAAGGAAAGCCTCTGACAGGTCAGTAAAAAGGTTGTGTACAAGTTTAAAACAGTGCTAGATTAGAAAACAATATTCCCATTTTTAAGTCATCATCTGAATAATGAAAGAGTATAGGGCAACTGCGATGCCAAGGCAAGACTGTGAATCTAAACAGACAGACTAGACAGTGAGAACACTAATCAAAGAGCCAAGAGGTCAATGGTACCTCTACACCTCAGGTGGAAGAATGTCTTGAAAGGATATTTGGTGTGAAATCCACAAAACTCCCCTTTAGGGGTAAGAAGCCCATAATATATTCTGTTTGCAGTTGGAATCCAATATAATCCTTTAACAGATACACAAATTGTTATTTCATAACCCAGATGTCAAATATATTGGCAAGTTGAGGACGGAAAGACAGACAGACAGACAGGGGAAACTGTGATCAAATATTCTAAGCAGATGAAAATAATGCTGAACAGGAATAAGAAAACCCCAAAAATTAATCAAAATTAAACCCCAAACTAAGCTGTATAGGGATGTAAAAAGTGGCTACATTGTGCAAGTAGATCAGCAGTAATCCTCGCATTGTCCTATCCCAGTCAATGGCATGGTTTACTTTGCAATGACAACAACTCAAGTTTGTGCAATATCAAATATCCCTTCTGCCAGTCATTGCAAAATAGGACCAGAAGCTGCTTGCATTCTCAAATAATAAGGTGCCACAAAACAGGGAACAAAACAGGTAGAGGAGAGATGTGTGCACGATCTGTTCAGAGGATACATAAATGATGACTAATTAATCATCTGGGGAGCTTGCAAGCCAAAGGGAAACGGATGAGGGACTAAATCACTGGAGTTTGATATGACAGCATTTGGAAACATAATAAAAAGAAAGAGTCTCCAATGGACCCACTGTACAACAGTAAAAAAAAAAAAAGATTTTCTAAGCAAGAATCGATCCACATAAATAAGAAGAAAACAGGAAAACTCAGGGCAAAAAAGGTAAATGACAAGGTTATATCCAATAACACCTTGGAATCACCTTGCTTCACTCCTTTCATACTGCTTTATTTTTTTGTTTTTTTTTTGGTTCCTTTCATGTCAAACATAATTCAGTCTGGGCTATCAGCTATCATCTTCAAGCAGAATGTGCATCCTGATTTGTGTCACTGAGTGATATTGTTTTTTCGGGGAATGCATTCTGGGAACACCGTTGAGCAGGATGAATGAAAGCTAATGCTTCTAGCAGCCTTGGAATGAGCCCACAGAGAAGGGTGGTTAATCCCATCATTCTACACCATTCATGTGCAATCCACTTGGCTTTCAGCTTTTTTTTCCCTCAACAGGCAATTTGTGGCTTCCCTGCTGGATCGCTCCAAAGCCACTGTGTTATGACTACAAAACACTTCCAAGGCCGCCTGGGAGTCAGACAGGAGGCCACTAAATACAGTCTGCGACCCTGTCATGGCCCGTGCTGGCAGCTGCCAACCCCGCTGCCTGCTGCCAAGAAGAGCTTAATGACAAATACTTTCAGAAAACATCCCATTGTCAAAGTCATGATTAGATTAAGTTAAATGCTTGTGTCTTATTTTCACAATCTCAGTAAAGCTGGAATTATAATCAAACATGATGATTTGGAGAAACTTTGAGAATGCTGTTTTCTTAGCAGCAATGCAAAAGTAAAGTAGAACATCCAACAGTTTAACGCTGAATAACTTCCAGATGGTGGCATCCCTTTTTTCATAGCTTGTCTCTTTTCTGTGACAGATGCCAAAGTTCCAGGAAAAATCTGAGCAGCCTTCCATAACGAACCAAGGCAGAAGACCCTTGTTTACGGTTCCATCTGTCTTGGTATTACTGGATCTTGGTGCTGCGTTAGGCACAGCTGATCACAACATACTGACTGGTAGACTGGATAAGTGGGTGGGATCATCTGGTACTGTGCTAAATTGGTTTAGAATTTACTTGGCAGATCAGAACTACGTTGTGTCAGTTGCCAAGCATAAAAAAAAAAAAAAAGCATAGGTGGGTTCCACAAGGCTTTGTTCTCAGGCCACTTTTACTGAAGACTAAAGTGCTCTACCAACATAAGGCTCTGACATACTTCATCCAAAGCTGAACAGTCAGTGCACAGTGACTTGGTTGAGGACTGTTTATTGCATATGGTCTTAGATGATTTTCCTTTTACTTAAAGCTTACATTTAACTACCGCTTTTTAAAAAATATATTTCTTGTTTTTGTCATTAGCCATGTTCCTTTATTTTCTCGGTAAGCACTTCTAGCTACATATCAATAATGCTTTATAAATAAACTTGCCTTGCTTTCACCTATTACAAGTTTGCATCACTTCTAGGCTATTTGGAGGAGGAATACAT
The DNA here is from genome assembly GCA_903067055.1 of Poeciliopsis paucimaculata. Lineage (NCBI taxonomy): Eukaryota > Metazoa > Chordata > Actinopteri > Cyprinodontiformes > Poeciliidae > Poeciliopsis > Poeciliopsis paucimaculata. The sequence goes on from CAEGAD010003916.1 coordinate 9,023, forward strand.
TCCCTTTGTCACAGGTAAAGATTTGTTACCCAAAGAATCAGTTCAGGTCTGTGCAGAGCTGGACAGTAAGTATATCTAAGAGGTCGGATTGTGCCATTACACCCACAGCAAATACAGAAAATCATTGTTTTCTGCTTCCTGTCATGTATGAATTCATACACAATTTTCCTATTACGAAGAACTCTTAGCAAACAGACCATGATATCCAGTGTGCTGTATCCATCTAAGGCTAATCATTATTAGCCTTGTTAAATATGTCTGGGCTCAAGCAAATATTGACAACCAACTACAGCCTCTTCATGCTTATTGACTGCCAAAGTAGCATGATTATCTCCATTCGCTCATTCATATCTGCTACATAAATAAATAAATAAATAAATAAAAATCCATATTTCTCACTAGATGTTGTATTTGGATCTGTTGAGGAGACCAAAAATAAAGTGTAGCATGATATGCACTAAGCCGTGGAGAAGGCTGTTTAACAATGTGCTGCTAACAATCCCAGAGCTGCAACTGTACTCCCAATGCTGCACAGCTCCACATGTGTCCTCTCTTATGATGCTGCAGAACCCACCCAGCAAATATGACTGTGGAGGTTGTGGTCAGTCAAGAGCTCAGGGAGTGGAACCATCCTGCTGCGCTTTCAACCATAAACAAAAACACTAAAGCAAAATAATGTTCCAGGGAAAAAGGAAATGAGTAAAGAACACTGAAATTACACAAGCGACAATAACACTTATCCCTGTAAGACACACAGAGAAGACATGAACGCACACATGCACTAATGCATGGTCACAGGTCAAAAAATAAGCTTTAACCAAATTATCTGGAAAACCAACCGCTATAGACCACAGACCTTTACATGCAAACTACTTTTGGACAGTTTTTCTTTTTATATGATATCTCATAAGAGAAGTTATGCACATAAAGAAAATGCAGGGAGAATTCAAAAGTGAAATAAGATGCAGCCTCACACGGAAATGTGGATGGAGGTGATTGATTAAATTTTATATGTAAAAAATATAAGAGATGTGCAATGACCCCGATTATTAGTAGATCTATTCAAGGACCTCAGTTTACATGCAATGACAAAGCAATATTGCTAGTATACTAGCAACACTAGTATTGCTAGCAATACTACTATTGCTAGTAGGATGCAATAGAATTACTATTGCAACAACACATTATCAGTAGGGTAAAACTAACCTGTCTCACGACGGTCTAATCCCAGCTCACGTTCCCTATTAGTGAGTGAACAATCCAACGCTTGGTGAATTCTGCTTCACAATGATAGGAAGAGCTGACATCGAAGGATCAAAAAGCAACGTCGTTTTATGAACACTTAGCAACCATTAAAAAGAGATAACCACACCACAATCCTGCTGACACCAACCAGTGACTTGCATTGTGTCATGAAAAAGAATGTGCTGCTTCTCAAATTCAAAAATAACCTGACTGAATTCAAAAAGCAGTTTGGAAATTATATTATCATTTATAACAAAGAAAAAAACTTTTTGAACCAAACTGGCTCCATGTTAAAGAGTAATTTTGGAGGAGCTCATTTTATCTTTAATGTTTTATGATCTGAAACATTCCAGCATCAGAAGCAAAAACAAAATATATCAGTAAGAAGGAAAACACTTTTTCAAATCTCCGTAGAAAATTACTGTGATATAGAAGACGCTGAATGGCAGTAATGAGAAGCGTTTTGAAATCAAACAACCACAGTTTAAGAGTATAAATGGTAAGGCAGAGCAAATTTACAGTCTGGATCATCTCATACAGCACACAGCATCTCTGCCAGCCTTAAACAGCAGGCATCTTGGCTCAGCCTCATTGTAATTTTTCACATGGAGGCAATCCCCAGGAAGTCCTAGACCCACATAGCATGAACTTGCCTTGGAGCCAAGAAACTGTGAGTCTAAATAAAATCTTTACATCTTTTTTTACATCCTAGAAAAAATGGCATGGTGAATCATTTGTAGAAAAACCTGCACACTTTTAAGACATTGTACATATACTTAAATAATTTAAGACATTCAAAGCCTTATCAAGTGACTAAAGCTGGGACTAAAACTATTTTTTCTGCTCTTTTTTCTAGAGCAGAAAAAATAAAAATAAATGAAAGAGCTACATTGGAATGAGATCAATAATCTCCTCAAATGTGAGGTGCAGCCACATGCTGCTTTTCTCACAGCTTTAAATTATTTTGCAACAAAAACAAGAAAACAAGTGATAGAATGTTCAAATTTTAAGAAAATAGTAGAAGCTCCAACTCTCACGCTGCATCTTCAATCTTCTCAAATAAAGATATTTCACAGCAGTTTCAACACAGTTCTTGGCAAAAATATTTTTACATTTAGTCACACTAGAAATGCAAACATGTGATAGATACATAAAATCTCTAAAATTCTCTTAGACAGAATGCATGATGTCTGTCAACATCCTTTTTCCAAGTCTTACTACAATTGTACTTAGTATCCAATTTTATCCATTCTAACACATCAACGATCACTGTATCTATGGCTGAAGGCTTAGGATTGTTACTGAAACCAAAGGCATTGCTTTACATGTAGGCCAGAAAGTTCCTTTTTGGTGCCATCAGATTGATTCCCTGGTTACTACTCTTTCTGTCAGGTTGCCTCATGTGCATTCCCTGAAAAGCTAAACTATAAGGTTACAGCATAAACTACAAGGAGCATTAATATTACAGCCTTAGTCAATACTAATACAGGTTTGCAGCTTTGTCCTTTTCTATTTTAGGATAATGGATTGAAAAGTGAATGGTGAGATGGATAAATCTTGATATATTTCTTTATAAACTAACTGTGCTTTAAACTTCACCACAATCTTATCCCTGATGAACCTGCTGTGATTGTCTTTGATGCTAATAAAACAAGACTCCCACTCAATCTTAAAGGCCTTCACAGAACATCTGCATGTGAGATAAAATCACACATAGGTAAGCTCAATTTCTACTTTGGAAATATATGAGAGAGTAGAGAGTTAGCAAATTTGTTTTATTTTCAGCACAAGTTTGCCTTTTTCATCCGCAGGTGTTTGTCAGAACAAATTTTAAAATACGTTGAGGTTTGTGGCTGTAACCTGTATAAATTCAAGAAGGTGTAAGCAATGTGAATACTTTTCCAATGTGTTAAAAAGTGCATTCAGCATCTGAACCTGTGCATTCTACCTGTGTGCACAGGAACAAAAGTGAAACTTGCTGCCCTCGTTAATTCAAGTGCATTTGTCCCATTTCATGCCAAAACGTCTGCTTTACTGGGAGTCTTTGATCCCACTGTGACTAACGCAGCACGACATAAAAGGGTAGAAATTAGCTTTTTTTTCTTTGTATGCTAATTTATTAATTCCAAGAATAATGTTAAAAGTTCATTCAAACACTTAAGTTCTTTAAGGTAAAGAAGAAAACATTTTCAGTCAAGAGATTTGGTGTTATTCTTATTAACAAGAACTTCACACATCTGACAACAATAAAGTTTTGCTACCTGAAGCGAAACTGAAGTCTAATAGATTAACTAACAATCACTAAATCTTAATGCTTAAATTTATTTGTGATAGGGTTTGTCTCGACTCCTATTACTATTTAAAGCTCTGAAATCTTCATTAAGAAGCCGGACATTTAAGATTTTCAAATGAACCCTCTCTTGCAATTTTATTCACCCCATTGTTCTACTTAATAGGGTGCCCATCTTGCAAATTGCAGATTATTTCTATCAAATTGAGATACTTTTGGATTAGTTGATAGGAGCTTAGGGCTGATCAACTAACAGAATATTGACCATAGTGAATATGGTCAGCTTAAGCTGCACGATAAGCTGCACAATCGTGCAGCTTAACAGGAAGCTGCATGATTGTTAGCTAAGAATAAGCAGAAGGCTTTAGGATGCCTACCCAACAAGGATCACGGATACTAATGTAGAAGCTAAATGTAGGCAACACAATCATTTGAAGGAAGAACTATTCTTTTTTTCTTTTCTGACCAAGGGTCTCCACTGTTGTTGAAGAAAACACAGTAGTATATAAATGGACAGTCCCCCAGATAATTTAAGGATCAGTCTTATTCTACAAGGACAGTCGATCACAGAACATCACTGTTTTCACTGAAGCCCTGTTCAGTACATTTCAACTTTATAAATACAAGACAGAACCCCGGCTGCTCCCAGTGAAACAGGATCACTGTTTCTTGTATATGGATTATTGTATAAATAAATCAAGAGATGGGCCCACAGTAACTAATGCTTTGGAATGTGCAAGAAACAAGAAGAGTACTGGGCTGATTATGGATCGAAGCACACAAGTTGTTATGGTATTGCTGTGAGGAAGCATGGTGGACTGGACCCAGTGCTTCATTGTAGGAGGTCTTGTTTGCTTTTAAATCTCAGAATGTATCCAAATAAAATAAATTTTGTTAGTTTTTACCTGGTGTTTGTTGTAGCTCTTGCCCAGATATTTTTTTCAAAATCAATACATTTTTAGGACATTAAAAACTAGAAACTCTGATGCTCTGTCTTCAATCTTCTCAAATATGCCTGTTGCACAATGACTTGCAAGCACATTTTTATATATCCAGACACAAACGTCAACTTATTTTGTTGGGATTCAGAATGGTTAATCAACACAAAACAGCGCATAGCTGTGAAGTGAAAGGATATGTTTGAAATGTTTTACATATAGAAATCTGACTTTTGGGGCTTGCAATTATTTATCTCTCTTTAATCTGATTATCTGCACTCAATTGTCTTCAGAACTTAGCTATGGAGTAAGCAGGGTCCACCTGTGTGTAAATTAATCTCTGGATAAATGCCAGTGTTCTGTGAAGGCTTCGGAAGTTCCTTAGAAAACAAAGTTGAACAAAAAGCAGAAGACCAAGACGCAAGGTTTGAACATATCATTGAATACTCGCCAATCAAATAGGAGGAGTACAGAACTATTTTAAAGGGTGGAAATTATGCAACATTTTTGAGCTTTATATCATTTTATAGTGTTATTCCCTCAGCAAAAACATATGAGGGGTGTTAATATGATTCATTTATACATTTAAAGAAAAATATCCTAGAATCTCCCATGGTAGCCATTTGAGGGTGCCGAAGCGCTTGCTCATTCAATGCGCAAGCGCCAAAGCACCGCATTAGCACTTTAGTATCTAACCAAACTCTTGACCCACAGAGCACCCCTCGCCGCACCTTCCCCACACAGCTCTACCAGACTAGAGGCAGCAACAATTATTTAACAGCTGGCAGGAATGCACATTTGCTGAGTTATTCACGGAAAAAAAACAATGTTCCTAAGAACAACTGTAAAAGGCATCATGGAGTGTTGTGATGATGTGCTGAAGGGGAAGTGTCAGAAACTGAATTAACTTCTTAAAGATACAGAGGCCAATTTCAAGGCATCAGGTACAGCTATGATGCAAATTCAAATTTCTTTTATGTTAATTTTGATATATAAAGCATTTTCATAACAACTGAAAATAGCATAGTTTCTTGATTGTACCATAGGATGGCACTATATGTCTGGAAAATGCAACCCCCTGACCTCCATTTCCTCTTTTAGTCACAGTTGTTCATCTAAACCAGTGGTGCCCAAAGTCAGTCCTCAAGGGCCGGCATCCTGCATGTTTTAGTTCTCTCCCTGGTTTAACACACCTGGATCAAATGATCGCTCGTTAGATGGCCTAAGAAGAACATTGACATGCTCAAAAGGTTGTTACTACCACCAGGGAGAGAACTAAAACATGCAAGATGCCAGCCCTCGAGGACCGACTTTGGCCACCCCTGATCTAAACCAATATGCCAGACCAGTAGAACAATCAGAGAAAGATCCAAGAGCCCCATGGTAACTCTGGATCTGCTGCAGAGATCTATAATTCAGGTGAGAGACTATACTGACCAGTACCAACAATACAAATGCTGTTGAAAGAAAGTCTGATGAATACCTCTTTGGCACCAGACATGTAGGGGACAACTGACCATCAGAATCCAGCTGAAGGTACTAGAGAGATTACAGCTATGCACAGTGCAAACAACAAAGCCAAGGATCTGTTGTGACATACCTTGATACTATGATACATTTCTAATTGATGCAATACACTAATGGGCATTATCACCAACCATAAGTAAGTACAACAGTTTGTTATATTATTATATTGTCCAATTGTAAATGGCTACTTGTATAACACTTTGTCAAATTCAAATTCATTCATGTACCATTAATACACATATTCACACACTAATCGTGATAAGCTAATGGATTATAGCCACAGCCACCTCAACATTGCAGATTCAATGCAGAATGGTGGACTGACATTACCAATGACATCATCGGGATGTGGAATGCATATATATTTACAAAAATGACAATATTAACTTCTACTTCAAAATCAGAAGACAAACTCCCTTCTAAACAGCATATACAGTATGTCAGACATTTGGTTTCACAGCCTGTTTAATTGCCACCAAGTGGAGTTTGTAAAGCATTCTGTGTCACTAAGAATAAGTCATCAGCTGAGCAGGGGTTTGTCACAATCATTTTTAATGAGACTGGCAGTCATCTATGTCTCTCTGTAGGTGAGTACCTCCACTGATTGGCCTCTGATGAGGCAGCAGGGCAGTAAGTTGGCACCAAAAATGTAATTTCTGGCTCTTTGCTGTGAAACTGATTGGTCTAATGTCTAAAATACTGCATTGCCAAGTTCAGATTGAAACAGAGATTAAGGTTTAAGGAGGCATAGAAGGAATATTAACAATAAGATGAAATAAAAACTTTTTTGTCCATAGAAATGGAAATTTCACTTGCATAATCTGTCAGATGCCTCTCATAAAAAACACCACATATTACACAACATCATAAAAATGTTAGGTGGTCTGTGCCAATGTTATCCTCATTTCCCCATAAATCCCTATAATTCAATGCTGATTTTAAGTGTGTGTGTTTAGAAGAAAATAAGTTTAAAGCATTGAAAGATTGCAAGAATTATGCCCTCTTAATCACATTCTTTTTGTTGCACATTATTAACCATTTTAAAAAATTTAATCTAACATCGTTTGAAAATTTAACAAGCGGTAAAGTTTTAAAAGTCGCTTCTCAAACAAAGAGAAAAACAAACAGCTACTTACAGTTGAAAGACAAATAGGCTTAAACAAAGGCTTATGATTTATTTGAACATCTTCCAAATGCCATGCCAAAGTTTTCTACATAAAAAGCTTTCATTTGACAACACATTACCATTCTGCTTTGTTTTCTGTTCCTTTTGTTTAAGCAAAGAAGATTAAGCCAATTTTCAGAACTATATCTAAAATGAAAAGTGCCAAATCCTTCCGCTGCTGTACTTTTTCCAAATTTAAATACTACTTTTTTGTGCTTTTTAAACTCTGAAAACTTGAACATATTGTTTCTCTTACTAGGGTGAAAATCAAAAATACTGTACTCACCACAGTCCTCAAGTCATACTCCTTCACCAAATCCAGGGAATTTTTATAGCAGGAGGTAAGATCTTTTATCTCTTTATCGCCAACATGACCTCTTGCCACTGGACCTACAGTGTGGATCACATCTGTTGGAGGAAGAACAAATATTTAGTCTACACCAATCATAAAATAAAAGTTGGAAGTATTTTGTGTGACAATAGAATTTACAACCAAAGCCATTCTTCAAACAAACCATAGCTCGTGCTGGATATGATCTGACTGAGTTTGATCCATTTTGGGAAGAAGAATTGGCAAAAGATTCATCCGTTAAATGTGCAAATTAATAGAGACATCCCCAAAAGACTTGCCATTTTGGCAACAGACAACTTTGTGTTGTCTGTTATTTTAAAATCCCATTAAAATACATTGGTTTTTGTGGTTATAAAAATGAGTATTAAGTGTTGTTGCAAACCCCTACATATCAGCTGAACAGCTGAGCTTCAGGTTTAAGAATCTATAAACTCATCAAAATAAATTATAACATAATAAAGTTTGTTCTCGCAATGAGACAATCACTCATGTAGACAATTTAAGCAACTCTGCCTCAAAAGAATGCAATAATTGAGATGCTTTGATAGGAAATCAATTATATATTCTTTCATGCCATCTTCTCAATTATTGATGCCTCCACGTACTCTTTTCCCCTCACAAAGTAATATCTTCACCTGTCAGTCACTAGCTGTGTTACTGGCTTGGATGGTTTGAGGAATGCAGCTTCTTAATTGACTCATAGGAGTGATGACAGGGAAATAAGACATTCGAAATGGTGACTTAACAGAAATGTAACCATCTGCATTCTGCGTTGGAACTTTTAGTGTCATACAGGTCGGCTCAATGTCAATAAAAAAAATGATGTATTCTGCAACAAGCGTAAATCACAACAGAATGTTACCCCACCAAAATTACAACACAACTTGTAATCCCATTTGGCACCCATATGTTGCAGTATGGTCTCTACAAACTGGTTAGTGAGTGGTGGCTGTTTCTTATGCCCAACATTTTTGGGTCTGAAAAGACCAAACCTGCAAAAGGCACTCAAACTCAACAATTTGTAGTCGGTATTTGATTCTGAACCATAATTCATGTGTCTGTAATTTTGTGTGTATTATCCATCTTAGTCAAAAGGGGATTTTCTTTCCAAATATAAAGCAACATCTAACTTAACTACCTGGTAAAGCTCACCACATGTTGAATTAAATATAGATCAACTCTAGCCCATACATTTGCATTTTAATGCATCAAGCTGTTCTGTTTTTGCTACTGCAATATATAATGCAACAGAATTTAGATCTGGTTCAGGTGAGGTTATTTATGGCAAGCCCTGCAGTCATCTTACATGTCGTTATACATTAACTTACCGTTTATATTTTATACAAAACACAAACTGTCTACACTGCCAATGTAAGCAAATGTAAAGCGGCTCTCAGCATTTTGAATAACACCAAAGACTACACATTATATTCAGCTCATTTTTTGTTTTCTAGGGGCCATGAGGACAAAATGCAGGGACTGTTGTGTTGCTTTCAGAGTAAGATTTTGTTTCGGCAACAGGTAAAACAAGAAGGGCTTGAGGCATTCCAAGATGAGTCATTACAGAAAGGGAGCCGTCTGTTTCATTTTCTTTTTTTTTTTTTCCACAATAGCAGGTGGAAAACTGGCACAACATTGTTATAATGGGACAAGTGGTAAGTTGTTTTTCCTGCATATTTCATGTACTTCTACACTACAAAAAAGGCAATATGCCAATTAGAGAGTGGACAAGTGCCAAAAAACAGAGTACTAGTGAATTCATGGAAATTTAAACACCTCACCAGTTTGGAAAACTCCTTTTGGTTGTTTTTAAAGCAATTTTATGTTAAATAAATATTTATACAGCCTTGTATCAAGGGAGGGATTCCAAAAAAGGGACAGTCAGTCAACTAGTACTGTGAAAGGTTCTTCTGCATGTAAAGGTCCAGAAGGAATTACATTCCAAACTGTAGGAAAAAAAACTAATAAAAATCAATATTTGTCATTCACAGACATAAAAGAAACAAACAAACAAAAAAAAAACAACAAGACCATCTTGAGCATTGACCATTAAGCTCAATTTTAAATGTTAATATTATTATATTTAATATTAAGAAATATTAAATACAATATTGATATATATTGTATTTAGCACCCAAATATGATGACAAATTCCTTGGTAGACCTCCTAAATCAAAACCACATTATGTCAAAAAAGTCAAAGGATATTGGATGTATTTGTTATTAAACAAATCCAATGTCTGATTTGCATGATAGTGTCATGTCACAGTGTTGGTATTGTGTAGTAGTGGTTATCACTATTATGAAACATGCATATTAGGTTAATTTATGATTTTAAACTGGCTGTAGGAGTGGGTGTGCGACTGCATCTCTTATGTGTCCATGTTATAAACTGGTAGTCTGTTCTGGGTTACCCCTGCCTTTGGCTCAGGGACAGCTGGGATAGGCTCCAACCTCCCTCATGTCCCTGAACATCCAGCTTACCTGGAAAATAAATGAATATAATTACCCAACTTCCTCATATTTATTCCCACTACCAAGGAACCCTCATAGCATTTAAAAAAGATAAAATTTCAGCTATATAGTTTTTTTAATTTTGCTTTGTTTCAATAATTGTTTTGTCAACTATTTTCATTTGATGTTTGGCAGCTTTACTTACTGAGTATAAATTGAGTCCAAAGTTCACAAGCCTGAACAATCATTCTTGAGGAGACTTCATCATACAAGAACAAAGTATGTATTTATGTAGTTTTATTACAACATGCCGTTCACTTTTCATTAAAAGCTAAAAAGTTCTCATCTATTATCAATTACGTTGGTAGTATCTTTGGAGTGTATGTGTGGCTTTGATGTGCTTCAATACTGAAAGTTCACATGTTTTGGGATCAAAGATCAAAGCTGTGTCAGAACTGTGTTTGTTACTTCTCCTTTTAAATCATTATGTTTTGTTTTGGGGTCCATATCTAAGAATCATAGGACTGAGTCTATCATCATTAGTGCAGATGATATTGCATAAAAATGTTCAATGTTACCATTTAAATAATATTATTGGTTCATTGCAGCAACATATGAGTTGTAGTCATGTTAATTCTGTAGCAGTGGCACTCATAAGGTTTTCTGGTGATCGAAATGAAAGGCAGATATTTATTCATTGGTATTGTTTGTGCTTTAGTTTGGTTTTAGTTATCTGACGAACATTGCTGAAAAAGAAAAACTACCGAGCAGGAGGCATTATAAAAAAAGATATTTGTTACAAAAAATATGGTGTTATGATAGAGACCTGAACTAAAGTGTTTCAATAGATGATTGATTGTGCCTTAGCTGATGGCTGATATTTCTGTATTTCTGATGGTCATGTAAAAGATAATTTAATCTTTTAAGTAGCATATTAGGAATTAAAAACATGAAGATCTGTAACATTTGTATTTTACCAGCTAATTTGTTCTGTTTGCCTGTGCAGTACACCTGTAAACGTACATATTTTCTTTATAATTATGTCAAAACAGAACCCCAAAAACTGCTCAGGCAAATTCTAGCATAACAAAATATGACATAAGGTTAAACTAATTCAGCATCCAGCTTCTAAATGTCAAATGCTCCAGTTCATGTTAAGTGTTTGCTGGCATTTAGCAGCTGAATTGTAAAGGGGATTATGCATATCATATGTGTAATACTAGTACATTCTTAACCGTAAAAGGCTAGGACAAGAAGGAGGATATATATTTTTTTCTTTCAAAATGATAGAGACATCCCCAGTGGAAAGTGATTTTCTACTTGGACAGGACAGACTGGACACTGAATGACCCCTTAATATACCGACTGCCGAGCATGTGTGAGAACATCTTAGACAAGCCTACTAAAATATTCCTCCACTCCTCCCAGAGCGGAGGAATAACTACCAAGGGGACATGCTCACTTCAAAGACGCCACTTTCTTCGCAGCTAAAAAATCTTTTGAAATATCTAGACTTCATTTAGAAGTGAAGCACTGTGCTATTTTAGGGATTGAATGAACACTTCAGAGTCTTATCAATCTTTCATTTTTACTTGCCGTTTCTCACATTGAGTCTGTGTTACCATTTCTCATCATAACAATCCTAAAGAGCTCCAAAAACTGCACTATTCTCTCACCACCAATATTATCCTACAATGCTATTTTTGACACAACCGGTAACATACTGGACATTGTTATTTTATATTTGCAAGTCTTAAAAAGATTTGCAAAGAACATACTTTAACTGCCTCTGAACACCTACATCTAAATGAATTGTGAATTAAACTAGCACTTTGCTTATTTGTTAGAATCTTGTAAGGTAAAAGGGATTTCTAGTTTATACTATATTGTTTTGATCAAACTGAGTAAAACATCCATGACAAAATGATATTGAAAAATAATGGGAATGTTTCAAGAAAGTTGAATCTGTGGAAAACAAAAAGCATTTTGTGGTGTGGAACAATGGGACTTTTTAAAATCTAAAAGATACTTTATGTTCCTCAGCAACCGTTTGTCTTCTTTATGACTGAAAGAAATTACAATAGTGTAATGCTTCGGAGCAAATTAGACCAAAAGTTCCTTTCTCTAAAAACGTCAAACCAAAACATACGCTTGCCATTATTCTATTGAATAATAGCAACAAAAAAAAAAAAAAGCTTAAAAGCTGAAAATGAAAGAAAACAAATGCATATATGCAAAGACATAAGACTCTGTGGCAATGACCCTCCGCATTGGTAACAATTCAAAGCTATGTTACCAGCTTACCGACCTCATCATGGAGATCAATGTTTCAGTGAAATTTTGAATGTTACATCTGAACAGTGCTTTGTAGTGTGAATGGAGTACCATGATTTGAAACAACTGTCAATGGTTGCAAATCCTTCACAGTAAAAGTAAACTTTCTGGGAAAAAAAAGTACAATACCTAGTAAGGGTAACCACATTTGAAAAGATAACATGTATTTTCATATGATTGCTTATCAAGACCCTCTCAGCATGAGCACAGCTGTCCCTCGTGTCGGTCGCAGAGGATTACCAAATGAAGTGTATACACCCACTCGGACATGGACCCAGTGTTGTCATGGTGACGGGAGTGCAGAGTGATCCCCCTGACGGCCACTGAAGCACCTGTATAAAACAAGGTTCTTTTTTTTTTTTTTTTTTTTAGAGATCTGGAAATATCTGCTGCATACTGAGCAGGTACAGTTGTTAGTGCATTAATATTCGCTTTTTAAAAATGGATTAAGGGTTTCTTAGTGATTATTCATACTCTTTGCTTTCAAAGTGCTTTTCCGTTGTGAGCGTTACTGATGTGCTTTCACACTAAAATGGGCTGAAGTGTAAAGAGCAAAGGGGGTGCAGGTACAAAAGGATGATGACAGACCATCACACGCTCATGCAATATGACAGGAATGCTTTTTCCTCAGTGACCAATGATTACTTTATATACTGAAAAAGAACAAAAATTGTTTTCACTGACCTGTTTCAGATCTTGCTGTTTGTTGCGTAACTATCATTTTAACATGAAAGATTACACTGACAATATAAAGGTGCCATTCTTTCTGCTATGAGAGTGGATGACCCTTCTCCACAATAGAAACGTAAAAAAAATGACATTTCTATTGATTGTTAGACATGGCGATGAAATGAACTAAAATTTAATTTTCCAATCAGACATTTAAAACTAGACAGGTATATAGGCTATATATATATATTTGTATATATATAGAGTGTGTGAACACATTCAAAGGGAAGTGAGGTAGAGTACAATACAGACTGCACAGCATTCAAATGTCAAGAAGCTCTTTGAGCGAAAGAAAAGACCACTTAATGTGAAAGCCATCTCTCAGCCTGCAGGCTTTTATTTTTGCAGCTTTTAGTAAACTGAAAAAAGTGAGAAGTGTAAGTGTGCGTGTGTGGATGTGTGTGTGTATGTGTGTACACGCTGACCACATGCTGAAGGACACCAGGGTTGCACTGATTGTTTTGCTGTACACATGCTGTAAGAACGGCCTGTGTAGTGTCTGCAGGGACGATGGAAAGCAGAGCGAAGACAAAGGCAGAAAGTCACCAAGCAGCACTGCCGGCTGTTTCCACTGCTCTGGGCTTACTGTAACATTTCCCAGAGCACGAATGAGCTGCCAGGTGACACCGCTCCTAACAGCTTGCTGCATGATCGTTTTCCACCCTTTCAAAACATGTACTAAATGTTTGCAATGACACAAAATCTTATAGTATGTTTTTTTTTTTTTTTTTTTTTTTTTTTAAAAGCAACAAAATAAAAAAGGAAGTAATTGAATGAGAATTTTTTACATCTACATTAAATTACATTTCTTGAATAGTATCAATAATTTTACCAGTTTTCCTGACCATATTTTGAATAACAACTGAGTTGGATTGATTTACAGGGGACTGATGAAAATATAAGCCTGTCAGAGCTAGAGTAGGATAAATATGTTACAGGAGAATTTGTAGCAAACATAACAGGCTCATATCCAATATACCAATATATATATATATATATATATATATATATATCCAATATAGTAAGCAGTTGTAGAAGTAAGAGGATGAGAGGCAGGATTCACCATCAGTGGTTACAAATCGACAGCTGGCTGATGTTCTCTGTGATGCACTGTGGGTTGAGAGATGTGGAGCACTTTCCTATTTATCAGTTGCAATACCTATTTTAGTTTGAAAATGAAGATGACATTGGAAAGATTATTGAAGCTTTAGGGCATGTTGACATGACATTGTCATGTAGTTACTGCAGATTTGTCCACTTAACATCCGTAATATAATTCTCCCATTCCAACATGTCTCAAAGGTGCTCACTGGGACAAAAATATGGTGAATTCATTATTTGATTATATTAAACTTGTCATGTTTAAGAAACCACTTGATATAGTTTCTAAATGACATGGTGCATTATCTTGCTGGAAGTTACAGACGATGACTAAAGGGACAAATATGCTCAGCAGAAAATATTCTGGCAATGTGTGGCATTCAAACAGTGATACTAGCGGCCTTGCATTTGGTCGAGAAAATATTCCCCAGATCATACCCCATCATCACTAGCTTGACACATTGATACAGAGTAAGACAGAGCCATGCTATAATGCTGTTTACACACCAAGTTCTGACACTAAACAAATTTCAAAGTCCCTTTTCTGGTTGTTTCTTAGAGCAAAGTAATGCAGTTATGAAGCTCAAATCATCTTAAACTAATTTCTTGAACATGACAGCAGTGTTCTCCAATGGCCTTGAGAGTCACCAGACCCCAATCCAATGGAGTGGTTTCATGATGGGGAGGAACAGGAGATTCATATTGTGGATGTGCAGCTGACGAATGTGCAGGAACTGAGATGCTTTTATGTAAATATAGAACAAAATTTCTAAGGAAAGGGTTTTGAAGGTTTCTTGGTATTAGTGACCTTTATTTGCAGTATATTGGGCAGGAAATGGACTGACAGACAAGGAGAGAAGATCTGTAGTGAAGGCAGTCGTCTGAACCACAGATGACTGCATTGATGACTAATAGCATCTGTATATTGAGCTGCCGCTCTACCTCTAATTCATGTACCGCCCCAATCTTTGAGGAAAGTTTGATTTACTGCAATTCCAAAAGCAGAAGTTCAATCTGATGCGTGTATTGTGTATCTACTAAAATATGCCTGTGAGTGTATATCAAAATAATCCTAAAAACTTTTTTCAAACCACAATTTGAGCTGTGATTTTCTACCACTGGTGCACTGAGAAAGTGGTGGTTGTGACCTACAGGGTCTCAAAGAAATGCCGTGGCAGGCATCTTATTTTTCAGCAGCAAAATGGAGGTCAAATACCACAATACCACAATAGCTTTGCCATTAAATCAGAAAAAGGAAATCTCTGAAACTGTTTGTAGTGCATCTGCTGGAATTACATGGCTACCCACAGTATGAAGTCAAAGCTCAGAACTGAGATGCAGCGTGCTATTGTTTTGTAAAAACATCCATCCCCATTCATGTTGTAGGCAACATACAAAGAAAGACTATACCTTCTACAAAAGATGGAAATCAATTGGTAAAGTATAGGTAGGCTTGCTAGATTTGCATTCAACAGAAGGAAAACAAAACAATAGGAAAGTGAAGTATAGTAATCTTTGTGCCCTTGTAGCAGAATGCCTTTGCTTTTAAATCTCCATTCCTATGATGTAAAATCAGAGCAGCCTTTCATTCTTGCTAGTGAAACATTAGAATGTGGTGTTACTACCTGACTTCGGCTGCATCAAATATTTTTTTCTGATTAAGGGACTAAACAGCTGCAGCCATACATCATAATTCTACGAGGTTATGTGCAAGCTCCTTGAGCTGGAGAGCTGGGCTTCATGAATCTTTAAATGTCAGAAAGATTTACAAGTACGCAAAAATATATACACAGTTGTGGTGGCGCAGCTGCAGGGAAGACCAAAAGTGATGTGGCCTTCACAGATGTTATAGCCCATCATTTCAATTAGGACATGTGTGCCCAATGTGGATCCAATGAAGAGAAAGACACAGCATGGAAACACATTAAGCATGCTTTCATTGCAGCAACATGTGCCACACACTCTCCAAATTATCCTAATGATAGTAATTACAAAGGCACATTCAAATCTGTGTTTGGTTAAGTAAGGGTTACGGAATGTGTACAAATATTCTTCTGTGGAACTGCCTCTTTTTACAATTGCCAGTTGGTAATTTTCCATTACAAGACCAAAGAGTTTGATTAACTTAGTAATCTAAATACTTTCCCACATATCTTGATAAATAATCAGTATTTGTTCTATGCATGAATCTAAACCAGCATAAATTAGTATGATGGACAATTATGGATACATCTCAATGAATTAAAATGTCAATAAAAGGTTAATTCCTTTCCGTAAGTACATTTTAAAAGCTAATGTCACTATACACATTCGTTATACACAAAAATATATTTATATTTTATTTCAGGACATTTTATGATTATGGCTTAAAGCTTCTTTTAATAATTACAATAACACCTATGACAGATGAAATGAAAATATATATTTTTTTAATATAAAAATGACTTAGGAAATCATGGGAAATTCTGCTAACTTGATAGTTGACCATCAGCCTGTCATTGCACCGCCCAAAGGGAGGACAAGGAATAATGGTGGTAAAAGGTGCAGAAGCAACAGGCATAGTCTCTGCCTAGAGAGGATGTGAAACAAAGCATACATACCTGTTTAGGGAAATTGACATGGAATGGATTTGATCTGAGTTAATGTTCGATACCCAGTATTTGTTAGATGTAAGTCTTGATTATAAAAATTCACAGTTTCAAAGCATGAATGATATAATACTCTGTAAAATCCTAAATTGAACTTTCTGAAATTTTGTTAAGATGTAACTGAAGCATTAATTATTTTATTAGTTCGTACAAAGTATTCTGACATTGTGCTGATGATCTTTGTAATAATCACTATGAAAAATACTTTTAAACAGTAAAGCTATATTTCTTTAAAAAAGTGAAACAAGAAAATGGAGAACAGATGTGAAAATAATTAAAAGTTGTAAACATTTGCCATGAAACGGGATTCTATTTTGTTTTTACAGCAGTTTAATGCATTGACAGCCAACACAATATTCAATAAGGCTGAAAGTTATAAAAACACAATCAATTTTCATTATCCAATATTTATGCTCCTTTCAACTTTTGCAGGATTCCTGCTTCAGTTTGCAGTTTTTAAAACATGGGGAATTTTTATAAACAGCCTGAAGCGAATAACTGTTTTTGTTAATCAGAGCTTCTGACCTAAAGCTTTTTTCAAATGGATGACGAACTCGACAATCTTGGGAAATGTAGACTCAAAGTATGGCCCTAAAGCACTGAGGAGGACTTTTTCTTTCTTTAGTTCACTCTTATTTTTGAAGTTCAAAGTGGTATGATGCCACAAGGCCTTTGAAAATCCTGTTACCACATATTAAAAAAAGGCAAGTGGTTACTAACGTCTTGACATTCACAAGGCTTCAATAAGAAAAACTGCAGGCGGCTGCAACTGCTCATGCTTAAAGAGCTCTGCTCTCCCTGGGGCTGGACGGAGGCTTGTCGCTACGAGAATGGGACACAGTTATTTAAATGAAAAAGGTTCTGAAAGGTTCTTGTGTTTTATTAGTGTGAAGAAAAATATATTTCATATGAGTCCACACAGAAAAGGGAGGAGGAAGACAAATAGCATTTGCTACTATCATAAAAAACATTTTGCCCACTGGTTTCCAGTATTCTATAAGGAAACAAACAGGGAAGAGATGTTTCGTCATTAAAGCAAAGTTGTTTTTCCTGTTCTCAGTTTCAAACAATTGAAAGCTTCGTCAAACCAATAACCTGTTTATAAACTATTTTCACATCCAGGTTGTAACTCATTTCCCACGTATTCATAGTGTCTCCAGTTTACTTACAAGAAACAAACTATCTCCCTCAAAACCAAACCAGTTTGGTGAATAACGTGGACTAAGTTTTTCTTCCACATTACCAGAGAACACCATTTGATGGTTAGGAACTATCTCCTTTTGACCACACACACAGAGAAAGAAGCTACTGTTAGCTTCCTCTTTTTAATTTCACAGCATGCAGTCTGCTATTTCCCAGGAAACATCAAAATCTTTTGAATCAATAAAACTCTAAAGCTCAAACTGCAGTCCTAAAGGGATGGAGTCCTGCAACTTTTAGATCTATCCCTTGTCCTACATACTTGAATTAAATGATGAAACTACCTCACTAGCATGCAGTCAAGTTTTACAGAGCTCTGCTCATGGGCTAATATTGGAGCCATGTGAGCTGAAGCAGAGCTACATCTAAACGTTTCTATGTGTGCATCACCTGTGAGAGATTTGTGTTTACTTCTGATATGATCCAGTTCTCAAGAACACAGCATTTTAATTAGGGGCATCAGACAAAAGGGGACTTCCTGCTGCTTGCTTCAATCATGGATTCCCACTGCATGATGCTCCAACCATCATGTTTCCTCATGGCCATGCTGTGTGTTCACTGACATGTTTTTTGCATGTGGACCAAAATATGAATATATACTGATAGTAAATTACATACCTAATTAGGTACATTCTAAAGACAGTTGGTTGCATTGGTATATGTTTAACAGTATATGAGTAAAGAGGGCCCAATATGCATCCATGCCACATTTTTTTAGGGTTTAGTAAGTTGGTCAAAACAATTAAAGGCCATGCATTATTTACCTTCTACTTTGCAATTATTAGTTATCTTTTGTTTGTCTTGCACACAAATTCCCCAACATATATGTTGAGACCTACAGTTGAAATTTTAAAAAAAGTTAGAGACATGAATCTGTTCGCTAGGCTCTGTGTCAAAACAATTTCTGCCATAGCTCCATCTGAAGAAGCAGTGGCAATTTTCAAGCTCCTCCTCTCTCTCAAACCTCCTTATCTTTCCTTCCTAACACCCACAGAGACAGTTTCAGGGCCCCATGTGGAAGACGCAGAACCGAGACCAACCTCCTCTGGGGAGTAGCTACCTAGCAGTGGTACACCTGCCACATAATATTTCAAAGGGTACAGAACACATACACACTGTAGTGAATGTTTTCTAGTGCAACACCACTGAAACCTACAAGAAACATGATCTTATGGGAATACATTACTCATATAAAACATGGCCATATGGTACGGTACAGATCAAACATGGTGGAAGACTTTTGAGGTTACCACACAGTAAGTAAGCACACACACACCGTGAGGTTGAAAAGATTGTGTGGCAGAATTTTATCAAAGACTGAATCTCTTGCAATAATATATGAGAAAAACAAATATCTTAAACCAGTCGAAAGTACTAAGTCCAAATTCTTTATATTAGGTGTTTTATATAATAAATGGCTCACTTCACTGGATATTTAAAGTTGTTGGATGGCTGCTTAGAAAAGGAATTTCCTCTTCAAAACTTAGAGAATGAGGCAAAATATATCACACTGACTTCAGAGTAAAATTAGATTAGAATATTTTCTAAATTTTATTTTAAATAAATAAAACCAACCTTCTTTTTCACACTGAGAAGAACCTTGACATCTTTCATCAAAGTTTCATTTCTTTCATGAAAGAAATGAAACTTTTATTTCTAATAAAAAGAATGAATAATGTGGAGAGATGTACATTATTGACTTCATCAACACAATGAAGTCTAATTCATTGTTTTTGTCTCATTCCCTACAGTATGTCATAACATGCAGTATGTCATGCATTTTTTGCTCTAAAAAAATGCTATATTAGATCTTGCAATCAATCAAGCAATCATATTTGAGTTATATAACACATTTCTGCAGCAAGGCATTTCAGAGGGCTTAACATCATAACAAACACAAAAACACAAATTTATCAACTGGGGGGTTCTTGCCTTTGCATCCACAAAAGGTTTACTGGGTACACTCCTACTATGTTATATGGAACAAAATGCCTATTGGTATTTTAATTCCCACTCAATCTCACAATCATGCAGTTTACAACGGTGTTAACAGCATTTCAACAGGCTTCTGGCACAAGGCTCCGTACACCGCTTTCATGGAATTTCGAGCAGGGACTCCGTCATCCCTCACGGATATTTGTGCAATTCTATGGTACCTGTTAGTGTCTAGAATTTACAGGGTTTCTGTTACACGCAGTGACCACAGTTTAGAACAGTGTTTAAAGCCTTTCGAGTATTGGCATTATTAAATCTAATTACAGTGTTTTTAAATATCTGGGTATTTGTTTTCTGGGTAATTAGGAGGTTGGTGCCTTTTATTTTTGCCAGACAGTGTGATAAACACTGTATCCAGCTATCCTTTTTGAGAACTTTGAACTCAACAATACTGTTTTATGATTGGCTACAAATTTCTTCCATGATTTAAACTCAGCAAGTTAAAGAGAAAGATGTCCTAAATATATAAATACTGCTTTATTTTTGGATTCCAATTTTTTTGCTACTAAGCATAAATCTCCATGTTAGTTTGCTGCTAAAGGGAGGAGCACACAGGCTCATTGCTACAACTTAATGCACTATTCCACTTCCAACGTTTCTTTCAGATCCATTTACAAACAGCAGAACAGATCAGCAGCTAAAATAACAGCATTTAATCAGCCGATATGCTGAAACATAACGAATATTTTACTAAAGAAAAGCATCGACTTTGTAATGCTCTTAAAATTACCATAACTATATATTCTTAACAAGCTGCTTTCAAGCCAAAAGTTTGAGATTCGCCTTACTTCTTTTCGCCTATTTTGGGATTTTTGAGTATAAAAAGATACAGTTTAAGAAAATCAAATGGACAGGTTACAAGCACCTCAAAACAACATGAACAAAATACATGTAAATAATCTCACACTATTATATATTTTTCAATCCTTTTGCAAACAAAATGTAATAAATGAAGAAGAAAAGAGCTTTGAAGTCATTTCAGAATATTTAGACAGTGGACTATAAACAAACAATTTTAACATGGGTGCGCTGGACTAGCTAGTTCTTATGACTCAACAAGTACAACACTGATTTAAAAAAATGGAAAACAGTCAGTTCTTACCTTGCTTTTAAATTTGAAAAAGAACAAAAGTTATTTAAAAAATCTAATTATGTTTAGGGGATGTAAACTTTGTGAGAAAGGAGCTTTGCTCATTCATCTTTGTATTGTAATATGTGAATATTGGAGATGATTAGTGATGGCCTTCCCAGTAAAACCATGAGGTATTCATAAAATAGTTGACATACATTGCAACACAAAAACAAAACAAAAAAATACTCCTCCTTTTGTATTAGCTTCTTATTAAGGGCCAATTAATCCTAAATCAAGGTCTACTCATAATTGGTCTTTCGTGTCTTTTCAATCTTAGGAACGTAAAATCGGGGTTTATTTTATTCATGCCTGAGTCCATGTGTCTTCTAACCATTATACTGTTCTCTAGGTCATTTCATCTCAAGCCATGTTTAATAAACTTTTTCACTGAAGAACCATCTCTCCCATCTTTTAATTATTTTTATTGAATTAACTGTGTAATTTAGTTTCTTACTTCATTAATTGTAATTTATTTCTTGATTCAGGAAAAACAGTTCAACCCTTTTACTATTGTTATTTATACCTCTCCACGGGCTTGGTGTGCAGCACTTTAAATTACCTTTACATGTAAATAGCCCACTTTTGGAACCCAACCAATTGCTGTTTGTTTTTCAAAATATTTTTCCTTTATTGTTTTATATCTCCGTCTTTTGTTCACATTTTCCCGAATCGCTCTTTTGGCCTGGTCATAGAATGAAATACACTCAGATGCTGAATTTAGCAAAGGTTTATGTCTAGAAAATGCAAGGTCATGCATAGCATTGGTTGACTTCCCACCTGCTTTACTGCAGCCTGGTTGCCGTGTGTATTTATCAAAGATGCAGCCATTTCTGCACTGAAGGCTGGGCCATGCTGTGCATATGCTCACTTTGTTACCCCCTGACATAAATGCCTCACCAGGGAGAAGCTTTTATTAAAGTACATACTGTATAAATTCTTTCCTTTTAGTAGCAGGGGGACAAGCTGAAATGCATCTATTTATGGAGTCTTTCTAAGTATTGCACTAAACTTAGAGTTTGACCTTGTAGCTGCATGAAACATGCATTAAGAATAATTATAAGATGACTTGTGAAAAGAGTATTAAATTGCTATTTGCATAACTGTATGCAGGATAAAATGTAAAAGCAATAACTCATATTATAAAAAATAAAAATGACTGAGTGGGAAACTTTGATGCAAAAAAAGAAGCAAGTAGTTGGGTTCTTCGTTTTCAGCTCTTTCACAAACGAACTGAATCACTGAACCTTTCAAGACATTCTCTGAAGGATAAAGAAAGCAAACAAAAGATAACAGACTGGCGCTCCAACTACTAACATGTCTGGATTAATGCTCCTAATGCAGGGTGCACTTTAGGGTGAGCTTTGATGGGACAGGCAGTCCAGTGATGTTTCCATGTGATTAACAAACACAGGGGGGCCTAGTAGCGTACACACATATACGCTTCAAGGACTGTGAGATTAAGGTTTGGACAATGATGGACCTGAGTCTGTAACTCTTCCCAGCCTCAGCTCCTATAATTTATAGCAGCCCTGCACAACAGCCTCTTGTTCTTTGGAGCATTTTGGCAATGAGAGACACATGGTGCATGAACATTTGTCTTACTTTGAAACGACACCTGGGATTAATAAGATAATTTGGACTACTATACAAGATTGGCACGAGCATTGTATGTATGTGTGGTCTTTGTAGGGCTCTAGGCCCCGTTATTACAGGGTAATAACAAAACTGAATAGTACATATTCAATGGAAGGAATTCCTTCAGTGGAAATTGCTGAATGTTAAGACTATTATACTTTGAAATGTTTGAAAAATATATTATTACAAGCTGAATGTATTAAATTAAAAGTGGAATCAGCAGAATTTTTCAGTTTTCCAGCAACAAAAAAGTTGTTGTAGACATTATCATTATTAATTTTATAGTGATATTTTTCCTTCTGTCAGTCACATTTTAATGCTCTCATCAACACATATATGTTGTCTTTTCAATGCTTGAGGCAATTTCTCAAAATACTTTCCTTGACTACAAAAAAATCTATGAGTTTTGTTCCAGATTTAATTTTTTGCCTTACAAATTTCTGACTTTACAATGTCAGAGAATACCATACATTAATGAATTTAATCATAGATTGTTTTCATTTTTCTTTTGACAGAGTACTTTTCTCACAATTATGTAACATTGACCTAGAAATGTTTAAGTCTATTAATTGAAATTCACTCCTCTCTGGTCAAATTATTTTTTTTTTGTTTTTTTTTATCTGCAATGTTTGTAATACTTCGTAGTTTGCCTTCTGAATACATTGGGGAAAAAAAAAAAAAAGTTTTGTTTTTTTTCTTTTCATCTGAACATGCAGTTATTAAACTTGGTAATCTTTTCAGTCTTACTTAATAAACATAAACTGGCTCCTAAATTACATGTGTACATTAGATATGGATGGTAGAGAGAAGATGGAGAGTGATTTTATTTATTTTTCTTTTTACTTCCAAGTTTCACAAGGTGAGCTGAGTAATCAGTCATCAGTTTGACTCTGCTATAAAAATCTTTTAGCCTAAAGCCTCCGAGCACACAAGAAGATTTCATTCTGCCAGATCTAGCAGATGCCAATACTGAAGTAGTGTCCTTTAAAATATGCCTTCCCATCTGATTTCCGTTTTAAACAAACACATTTAGAAATGGGAAACAAAGAGTGGATGCACATAAAATCACTAATTACTTTGGGGTTATATGCTTGTCTTAGCATAAGAGGATATTTATTTTTGATTTATGTCACCCATATTCTTTCTTTCCAACAAGTAATTAACAGTGCTCAAAAAGGACACGTATTAGATATTTTATCTTTTAAGACTAGACTATTTTCTACAAAGGTAAGATTTGGCTGTCAGACCATGCTTTGGAGGGAAAAAAATCTGAAGCACCCAAACATGAACACAGATCGGCCAGATACTGCATTTTTAAAGCAAATCAGTTCTGGATATAAAATGAAATGCTGAAGAGCAAGTTAAAACCGTTTTATATAGCACTGCAGCTGCTCAGGCAGAACCAAAAATGATTCTTCACAGCTGACTGAAGAGAAAGGGAATCTAACGACGGATAGAAACTCAAGGTTGCTGTCAGTGTGCCTCTATACTTCAGGATAAATGATAGAAATAGATGAGTTTACACTCCGCAGCCCCTCGGCTGACAAATATATAACTCAGTGAGGTTAGGTAAAGAAGATGCAAAATGTGAGATGTAAGATTACATTTATAACGTCACTCTATACTAAAGCAGACAGTTAAAATTGTTTTGGGGGATTTCAGATGCATGTCCCAGAGTACTTGTTACTGAAATATCTGCCTGTCTTTGATTCACATTTACGTCTTGCAAGGCCAGCTGCGTTTTTCACCCACTGTTTTCAAACAGCGTGCCACATTTCTCTTTGCAAGCAGAAAAGATACATTCTTTATGTCATCAGCGTTAAAAATTCACTCTCAGTGCCACTGACGGGTAACACCGGCTCAGTTTGAAAAGGTATCTAGAATACTGTAAAATTTGCCCTGAAGCACTTCCACTTGTGATGCAATTTATATAAGACCAATAATTAGGCTTGGGGTGGTATAAGTTCTCTCATAACCTTGAGTAAAAATACCATAGTTTTAAAATTAAAAGAAAAAAATAATCATGAACTAATTCTTTTTACTTAAACAAGAAGATAAACAATTAGACCTAGTCCATTACATTTAAAATCCAACAGTTTTTTGTTTTTTTTTAATATTGTGATTGATGTCGAAAGCAGTCTTTGCCCCTGCTACATTTTTCCAAATTTGCCACAGCAGGCCACTCCCATCTTTGGTCCCCAGCAGACTAATGGCAGAGGTGGGTAGATTACTACAAAAACTGTAGTCAAATAAAAATAACACCACAAATTTAACATGGCAGAAAACAGCATTCCAACAATAAGGATTGCTTACAAATCAGATGTCCCGTTTCAACATGAGTTGTAGGTGTGGTTACTTGTTACTCGTGAGTGGTAGATTATCCAGAAAACTGACTCAAGCGTAGCAATAACTCCTACAGATATGTATACCCAAAATGTTACTTAAGTAAATGTAGCTTGTTACTACTAACGTTTGACAAAAGCCATGGAACAAGGGAACTGGTACTACACAAAGCAGCTGGGGCAGAAGCATTTATTATACATTTTATTGCTAATGCTTATTTGTGTAACACCACTGTTAATGTAGAATTAGAGAAAAAAATATGCATGTAATTGTATAAAGATTACAACTATAGGGTGAAAATTATGCCACTACAAGTGTTGTCAAATGAATAGTAGCTAAGTAAATCATAATCTAGACACACAATTTTGAATTAGATTCATATTTAAAGTAGATTTGTAACCAACACTTGACAATCATTAATTCAGAGCTGTATATTGCTCCATTAGTGTGCATGCATATTCATGCACACTGTATACTTGTCTAAGCATAATTTGCATTTTTGTATATCATCTGATAAAATGCAGGAATGAGGAGCTACGCCTCGATGAGGGTCTAATCTCACAGCCTGTTGACAAAAAACTGTTCCTTTGAGAAAACTGATCAAAGATTCCTCTTTACTGCCTGTGACATAATGTATAATCAGCGAGCTCTGCGGAGGGTGTCTGTGGGAGTTGGTGTTTGTGCATCTTTTAAAAGACTGGAGGCAGGGGCCTTCTCCCATGTTGAGACTTGGTTGAAATTTTTTTTGTGTTAATACAGCAAAAAGCCAGTGACAGCATGCTTAATTATTTTTGGCTGCAGCAGGTCCTTCCAAAGCGTAGTGGTGCACAGTGGTGTCTGCCTCACAGGGGGCAGACGCCTGCTGCCATCTGGGGGTGTCTTTACCTTGGTCTTGTTAGCATAAACTTAACTACAGATTTGCAAATTTACCTTGGAGACATCTTTAAAATAAACACTGATTTCCAGTTCTGTCGAATTCACTCCTCTAATTGCAAATCTCACAAATAAACAGGTTGCATACAATTTTCACCTTACAGTGAATAAGAAAATGGAAAAGGGAACCTCAGTGGACATGAAAATGAAATATGAGAGTGTAAAATGGGGGTAAAAGCAACTGCTGTTTTTTTTTTTTTTTTTTTTTTTTTCTATAACCAAATTCTAATGTTTGGTTTGACAATTGTGAGAAATACTAAATGAAGGGCACAAAGTATCCCAGATGAATTGGAATCCCCAAACCAGG
>CAEGAD010003918.1:0-23957 GCA_903067055.1 Poeciliopsis paucimaculata
CAGGCTCATCCAGCATCAACATCCGTCCTCTGAGACACTTTGAGGACGTGACAGCAGCTGTGTCAGAGCTCAGAGACTTAATGATGGACGTCCTGAGAGACTCATGGAGAAACATCTCTCTGATGCTCACTGAGGTGGATGTTCTACTGTCAGAACCAGAACCAAAGAGCAGAGCTGGGTTCTTAAAGTATTCATGTGAAATCACATTGGATCCAAACACAGCAAACTCAAAGCTGGTGCTTTCAGAGGGGAACAGGAAGGCGAAAAGGATGAATCAACCTCAGTCCTATTCCAGTCACCCAGACAGATTCACTAATGCGCTTCAGGTCCTGAGCAGAGAGAGTCTGACTGGACATTGTTACTGGGAGGTGGAGTGGAGAGGGTTTTGTATTTCTGTAGCGGTCACACACAAGGACATCAACAGAGTGGGAGATGGGAATGAATGTAGATTTGGATATAATGACAGATCTTGGGCTTTGGCGCGTTTCCAATAAGATTTTCAAGTTGTTCACAACAGAATCAGGACCTCCATCTCAGGTCCAGTTTCCTCCAGAGTCGGGGTGTTCCTGGACCACAGAGCAGGTCTTCTGTCCTTCTACAGCGTCTCTGAAAACATGACTCTGATCCACAGAGTCCAGACCACATTCACTCAGCCGCTGCTGGCTGGTGTTTGGGTTGGTATCGGATCTGCAGAGTTCTGCAAACTTAAATAGATTTTCTCTCTTCCGATTGCTCTGCTGTTCTTTATAATCAGAAATGTAGTTTTCTCTGTTCAGGAGCCATAAAGAAAATCACTGCAGGTATTTTCTTTCATTCTTATATGACAGAAAAAAATCTCCACATGAAAATCTGAATTGCTATGAACTCTAGTAGTTTCATGTTATTTGTATTGAAACTACTAGACGTGAACTGAATTTGATTCAGTTGTCTTTATTGTAATCCAAAGCAAAAGCTAGAACTAACAACTCAAAATTGATGTACTTTCTTTCCTTTTTTTGTTTTAATTCATAAAAATTAATGTCTTCTGTTCTGTCTCTTTGGCTTTCTTCAATAAAACAATTTGATTGCAGAGAAAATGTGGAATGTTTTCTCTTCATCATTACAATAAATTGTGAGTTTTGCCACCTAAAAAGTAGAATAATTTCCTTCAGTGTCTTGTGATGCTGGAGAAAATCAGATGTTTGGTTTCACCTTCATTCATCTGCTCCCACCACTGCTGTAGAGATATTAGAGGCATTGAGAGAGAGAGATTAACCTGGCATTAAAATAAATATCCAATCAATCAGCAATTTTTATCTTTAGAAAATTGATTAATTTTTTATTTTAAAGATATTAAAAGAAAGACTAAATATAGAGCTGCATGCAGCATCTATTTGCCTTTGGTGCAACTGTAGATGGTTTGGCACGCAACCCCACCTGTCCTCACGTCACTCCCACACTCGTCCACCAGGTGGTGCATTTGGCAAATCTCCCCATTTGCCTTCAGTTTCAGTATTATACCATCAACAAGGAGAATCATTATGTTGTTCAATACTATGAAGTAGGTTTAAACCTGTATAAAGTAAGGAGTAAAATGAAGAAAACCAGCAGCCAAACAAGACACTTCCTGTTCAAAGGGGGCGTGGCTAGGTGATGTCACCAATTCACCACGTGAATGTGATCATTGCTGGTTTGTTCTGACACAGATAAAGTCTCATTGTCTCTCAAATGCCATCCTGATATTTTATGGCAAATAGATTTTGAGGCCACGGTCACGTGCTTTAATGCATAAAAAAGTTTTTGATAACCTTTGTTGTCTCAAGACTGAAGACTTATGAAGTCCTATGTCAAAAGCTGTAGGATACAGCATGTGTAAAACAGACTAAATGATCGTGTTTTAGGGCTTTCTGGGCATTCAACGTGGTTTACTTAGGCCAAGTTTGGTGCTAATCAGTCTGTCTATATGAAAGTTATAGCATTTCCTTTGCTTTGGCAAGTATGCTAATTTGCACATTCACCAAAGATTAAACTAAATAAGCTCAAAATCCCTCAGATTAGTTAAAGTTCAAGGTGCATAATAGTCAAAAATCCAGTGGGATGAAGATGAGAATCCACAGTTATCCTCAGTGCAGGGAGACGTTCATACCACGGCCTGTTTAGAATGAAAACACCATGTCTTCAGCTTTAGTGAAGCAGATGAAGAAGACTGGACTCCAAGCTGCTCCTGCTATGCTGGACCTGAAGATGTGGCATGTGAGAAGCAGTAGAAGCTCCAAGTGAGATGAAAACAAATCCAGCAGAGAATCCAGGACAGAGAAAAAGGTCTGGTGGTCAAACACCTATCACCAGTCCTGCAGCAGTCCGCTGCTGTCGGCATGCCAACCACTATCGGCAGAAACCCTTCAGACCTGCAGAGCCAGAGGAGCAGAAGAAGAAAACTGGGCATTAACTCCAGCAGCTCAGCTCTGGACCTGCTCACAACAATGTAAAAATATCTACTCAAATTAATGAGAAAATATTCCTTATTCTTTTATTTTGGTGAATTTTTAAATCCATTTCTGACACAGTTGGGGTGTTTGTAGAAATGAATCAGAAATTTGTCATTTTGCTGAAATTACTTTTTCTTCAAAGCTGAAACATGAACTATTGGCAAGCAATATTTTTTTTAATAAATACGATTTCTGGAGATTATATTAAAGGCATAAATAAAGTATTAATATTGATCACTGTGTTAAGCAGATCATTTTGTTTGCATGGTTTAGATAATGAAAAATACAGGTTTGTAGTGCTGAGAGGTTTGTGGCTGATTTTATTCTGCTAGCTAATTAGCTAGTTAGATTTAAAAATAAACTCTTCTCCAGCTGTTCAGCTGTGGTATTATTTTTAACAGGATACTACACATCTGCATGGAATAAACAGAATATTAATTTCAAATATACAAGAGCTTGATAATATGAAATTAACTTTACAGTTAAAACATTTTATTCAACCAATTCACTAAGCTAATGAGTGGCATTTCTTTCATGAGGAAAATGGAATGTGTTAATTAGTCTTAACTAATTAAGGTTCATTTAACACAGTATGTCTGTTTTTGTCAGAACAAAGCAACATCCTAAATTTGTTATACAAAAACCTTTATTCCGATGAAGTAATGTTTTATTATTCTGACTTAACTAGCAAGAAACAACAAAAGCTACCATAATGCCACTCACAAGATGGCAGAATGAGCGCATGTCCACTATCAAAATTGTAGCATAACAGCCTGAAATAACACCATATCAAGCTAACCTTAAAGGAAACATTTTATAAAGTTATGAGTCGATTTAAGGTGGACTAAGGGAATGAAACAGGTGAAAAATACCCGTATGAGATCAGCGCAACCTTAAAGGCCTATCTGTGATTTAAGAGTCCCTAAATATAACGTAAACAGTTTGTAACTATGTCGTTATCTTGGCCAGAGCATGAGCGGCCTGCTCCGTTTGGAGCACACCTTAAATTTAAACATAACACAAAGCGTTCACCCTGAGCTATTATTACTGCCCAGGTATCAGTCTTACTGTGAACAGCGTTCCGGTGGAGGACGAACGGAACTTCCGGTTGTCGGGAACAGTGAGTAAACACTTGTGATGCGTTGTAGGCGGCCATTAGCTGTTAAGCTAGCAGTTTGATTTTATAGGCCAACCGGAACCATTAACTATGATAAACTGCCTGGTGGGTCGCATTTTCGGTCCTGTGACGGGTGTAGCTTGTTTACCGTTAGCGGCTAGCAGTGGAGCTTCGTTCGAGCAGCATCGGAAACGTTCGGTGAAACTGCGACTCTTGCTTTTGGAGCTCACATGGATGGCTGCTTCCTCTCCTTCTGTAATGTTTTTGTTTGTTTTGGTTGCTTCTTTTCTCCTGGAAGTGGTCATCAGCGTCAGATACCGACGACAAGATGCTACAGGCGTGCTTCAAGCGCACCACGTGTAAACCGGAAGTACGAATTGCATATGTAGCTCGAATGCGCATGCGCTGAAGAATGCTTCCGTATTATGCTTTATTTATTTTAATTAAAATACTACTTGCTATAGGAGGGCATCTTTTCTAGACAATGTTATAATAATTTATATAATTTAGTTCAAATATTATAAGTAGAAAACTGTATATAAACAAAGACGTACTTCCGGTGAACAAACAAACGCGCGCCACTATTTTTTTGGATGATAAAACTGGCAGGCCACAGTACATTGTAGGCAAAGTAATAATAAACAACGAAATACTAGTCAGTTCTTTCTTCAAGATTTTAACTCATGACTACAGGCGACGTGACGCCTGGATCAGAAACACACGGAGAGTTTTGATCGTGTCTCTGTTGTGTTCTAGTCTGAATGGTTTAAAGAGCTGCTTTCAGTGCCGTTCCAGCTTAAACATGCTGTAAATTCATCGATTTTCAATCAGTGTTTTGCACCAAACAGTTAATAATAATAAACACGTTTTCACTGAGGCTCCGTAGAGCCATATGAATGAAATAAGTAATTATTGATATGACAGCAGCACACGGCTTTGACAGGGTGGTGGGTGTGTGGATGACTGTTACTGAGTCTGAATGGGAAGATCACCATCCTGCTGGCTTGGTGTGTGTGGAAGCGGTGAGCGCAGCTACACAGACAGATGAGATTCCCCGAGTTATCAGTGCGGCCCTCTACCACCATTAGTTTGCCGTGTTTTATAGTAATAAAAGGTGTTTATTATTATTAAGTCTTTGGTGCAAAAAACTGATTGAAAATTGATTTATTTACTGCATGTTTATGTCTGTTAATGTTGGGATGGAGCTTCACATGAAAGCAGCCCTTTAAACCATTCAGACTAGAACACAACAGATTGATGACTGATTACCCCGGGATAGATATTTCACAAAGAGATATTAACATTCATCAAAAAACCTCACACAACCTTCTATTAAAGCAGAAAGTACTGAGGCCACCGTAAGAAAGGCTTACAGTGTTTAATTATGCCGCATAACTGATCAGTACAGGATTGCGAGGGAACGCAAAAGAAAACAGTTCCCCATGTCCCCTAGGGGGCGCCGTATAAATGAGACAGAAATCCCTCAAATTGTAATAAAACAACGTAAAGGGAATGTACATCCAGGATAGCCTCTTTATTTATGCTTCCTCCAAAAAATATAAAAATGATCTTCACTCTATTCTACAATGAATGGAAAATATACATGTCACATACATGGATCAACGATTCGTTTTTTCCGTCGCCATGGAGGAACTTTAGTCGCCTTTTCTTTACAGAGTTGGTTTAATTCAGCTACACCAGAGCATTTCTGAGCAAACTTGGACTGCTTAAGGTTACTCCTCATACAGTAGAATTTAATTCAGACTTTTACTAGGCCACGCCAAAATGTCCATTTACATAAAAAGCTGTGTTCTGTTTAAAAAGCAGGAACTTTAACTGGTCAGTCTGGATGTGATTGACTTGTCTCTATAGAAACATTATGTAGTTATAACTCTAGCTTTGTAGAGTCATAACAGTTGGTTTGTTTAAAGCTTTAAAAGTTGGTCTCTGTGAATGTAACTGGTTTCATGTATCAGTGAACATGCTCATTGTGGCTGGCTGAAGTTTCATTTTCATGTGAAAAGTGCCTTTGCATTGCTATCTGCTGATCTCTTTTGCACTGAGCAACATTATCTAATAATCATCTAACCATTATTGATTTTAAAGTTAATAACAAGAACCGGTTCAAGCCGTCTCAGAATGCGGTGTACAAGAATGTGGTTTTCCTATCTTACTTTTGCTTTGGCCATTTATGCACGTCTGCAGGCAACTCTGAAATATTGGTTAAAGCAGCATTTCCTGTTATTTATTTCATCTATTTCAGAGCTGTAAAGGGTGACGGAGCTGCATTCAGCAGCAGGTAGCAAACGTTTCACAGCAGATCCAGTCGGCTTCGCTGCAGCGCAGAAACCAGAGATGTGGACGACTTCAACCATCGGGGGCAAAATGTTTCTGTCCATCTTGGCTATCTGGGTCCTCCTGAGCGTCTCGGCTGGTAATGTCATTTTCAGATAATTTAGGCTTTTCTAAATGTTTGATTCTTTTCAAACTTTGACATTTTTCAATTCAAAAACAATTATAATACCTAAATAAATATACTTTACTGCTGTTTTTTGTTTCAAATTTATTTTCTTTGTATATTACTTTATTTTCTTATAATACTCCATCCAGCAAAAACTCAACTAAACTCGCTCCCCTGCTGTCTGACCGTGACATTTGCTGTTCTCAGTCCGCAGAGGGTTAATCTCACTGAACAGACAAATGTCAGAGTGTGAATTTAAGAAATCAAAATGTTTCAAATGTACTTTTACTCTGAGACTTTTTAGTAAATTTCAGACCCGTTTTACTGGCCTCTTATCCACAGATATAAGTTTTATAGGCCTGGTAAAATTCATGATCAAATTTCAACATAACTTTGTGACCATGAGATAACAAAATTGCTCTCTTTTTGTCTCTGGAAGTCCAGAGTCAATGTTTTTCTCCTTTTTCTTACTCTGGCTGCTAATCGTAAAACACACACGTCATTTCAGTCGCAAATCACCAGAAAGATTCTTCTTGCAGATGTAACGATTTCAGGCCTGAGCTGTGTGTTTCTGTGTTTCTCCTTTCCAACCTTTATCGATGCTCACAAGCTCAGTGCAGTGACTGAAAAAATGAGATTGCAGATTAGAGTTTGGATCCAAACCTGAAATTATATGCTTGATACGTTACAGTCTTCAGTGTTGCTTCTCTTTCTTTTTATACAGCTAAATAATGAACTTCAGTCTCAATCATTTATGTAATAGCTAAATATATTAGTGTTGTTAAGTGGTGTTTATTAATCCCTTTTTGAAGCATCTTGTGTGGTAACCGTTTTCATTTTTAATTAATACGTTATTGAAAGAAGAGGAAAACTCTTCTCTATGTTATGTTTTGTTGGTTTCTAGGGAGTTCGTCCGCTGCAGGTGTGATAAACCTGCCCTGCTGTCATGAGGGATCAGCTGGGGTTAACGGAGACATCATTGAGTGTTTCGAGCAAAAACCGAGAGAAGGCTGTCCGAAACACTTCTATCTGTAAGTACAGCAAATATAGAACAATCCTCCTTCTTTCATTTTCAGCTATGATCTGTTTGTTTCTGTTTCTCCTTGCTGGAAGTTTGTGGGCTCCCCCTAGTGGTAGAATTTTATGTCTGCTCTTCCAGTGCTTCGTTTCTTTTAATACAAATGTCTTGCTGGTTTTTGTAAACTTATATAGACACACAACAAGTGGACATGATTAAAACATCATTATTTATCATTACTTATAATCTGAGATGTTTCTGTTTCTATAGGGTTGTTCTTCAGAAAGGAACTTATTGCATCAAGCCAGATTCAAAATGGCTCCAAAAGAAGATGAAGAAGGTGAGAAATGTCAGAGCTCACAGTGAGAAGAGCTGCACAATGCAGGTCCAGTTAAAACAGAGGATGATCTGAATAAAAGAACCTTTAGGATTTAATATGTCTGCATCTAAAATTGAAGCTTTGTTTTATCTCATGTGGGTGAAATAGAAATAAATGTATTGCTTGAATACAATTAGTTCAAAAAAACCGGACCTGATTGTAAAATTATTACATTTTGCTTTAATTAATTCTACTTTTATCATTTGTACAATACTCAGAGGTGCTCCAAGCCTGTTTGGCGCCCTGGGCGAACAAACCCACCGGGGGGGAAGGGGAGGGAATGCACTAGAGAAAAAAAATCAAAACTAAAAACACATTCAGTAAACATTTTTCTACTTCTCTTTTCATTTTCTCATCACAGGGAAACCTAAAGTGTCCTCTGCCTCAGGCGCATTGAGGATTCCGGGATTGAGACGTTGAAACAAACAAACCAAAAAAAGATTTTCTATCTACAACCATATAAAACGACAGAAGAAGAAAGCGGTTTATAAAAGTGTGTGATTGATATTCAGTTAGTGATAGAAGCCCTCTGTTTCTCTTAGATCTGCTTTGATTAGTGACCTTTTTAATCAAATACTGAAAAATATTTTTTTCTGGAAATTAAATACATTAAAGGTGAAAGGTCGTATTTTATTGGATTATAAATAGTTTTACCAACATATTTTTGTTAGATTTCAAACTGTAGCCCCATTCAGAAACATGGAGAACTTCTTTTTCCCTCTATGATGATGAATGTTTTATCATTTATTCGCTTCAATAAAACAAAGTTTACACAAATACAACTGGGTCATTTCCTTAGAAGAACAAATTATATATATATAGATATATCTATAGATATATAGATATATATAGAGAGAGAGAGATGTATATATCTCTCTCTATATATTTACATATATATATCTATATCTATCTATCTATATATATATATATATATACATACATATATATATATATATATATATATATATATAGATAGATGGATGTATATTTCTCTCTATATATATTTACATATATCTATATCTATCTATGTATATATATTCAGTATTCAAAGAGTCCACTGCACTGACCCCCATTGAAAACTTTGTGGTTATTCCACCAAATATTGATTTCTGAATTCTTCCCGAGTTAAAACATTAGTATTGTTATTATTCAGTAGTTCATAGAATAAAAGAACAATTTGAATTTTACTCAAAAGTAAAATTAGAAAAACTGATAATTTTTCAGTGGTCTCTTAATTTTTTCCAGAACTGTTTAGAGACTCCAGTCACTGGTGTCTTGTACACGAGCAGCTGCACTGTAACAAAAATTACAGTAAAACTGAAGAATGTATAAGTGGGTCATAAGTGTATGATGAGAAAAGTGTGGAAAAGTGGTCACAAGAAGCTGAAGAAACCCTGCAGAGAGGTTTTGAGGTCACTGATTGGGTTGCTCTTTGCCAGTCACACGGAAAGAGCGTCAGTGTCATGACTGAGCGTGTGATTGACAATATAAACTTACGTGTGGACAACACAGAGAGTTATTGAGGAGTATGCAGAAGCAGCAAGGAGGACCGTAGGAAGAAACTGGAGAACAAACATCTGAGGTACAATATTAGAGATGTGCGGTCAGGGATGAATAAGGAACCAAAGAAAACTCACCCATCACTCAACGACTGTAGACCTGCTGTCCAAGGTGGTACAGTTGTTGAGTTGATCTGTGTCTCAGAGGGAGCTGATGAAAATGTGTTGGTCTGACATTTGTTTAAATAAAGACTTTAACTGAACTCTTTGTCAATTTATGCCTGTTGGTTTGATTACAGTTTGAAAAGTATGTCAGTGCAACCATGACCCATTTAATGTACCTATGAACATATTCAATGTGCCCCCTAAGTTTCATTTTCACACAAGACATTCAGTTTTTTTCTCGTGATCTCTTTTGATCTTACAGACAGATATGAGATAAAGTATTGGTTCAGGCTGGTGGGGGAAAATGTGGTTTTCCTGTTTTCTGGTTGTGACCCTTTTTGTTTGTACATAGCGGTTACCTCATAAATGTTCCTCTGAAGTATCGTTGCATAAAACTGCATTTCCTGTCGTCTCTTTCACCTACTTAAGAGCTATAAAGATTGACTGAGCTGCATTTAGCAGCAGGTCGCAAACCGTTTCACAGCAGGTCCAAACGGCTTCACTGCAGAAACCAAACATCTGGACGACTCCAAGCACCAGGAGCAAAATGTTTCTGTCCATCTTGGCTGTTTCAATCCTCCTCACCATGTCTGTCGGTAATGTACTTTTCAAAGAACTTGGGATTTCTTTGAATCCCCTATGGAATAAATCATCTTATCTTTTATCCAGATATTTGAGATTTAATGAGTCAAATGTTGATCTTTTTCAATTCAAACTGGAAACAGTTCAAACAAGCAAAAATTGGTTGTTTTTAAGTAGTTAATGCTGCAAGTATGACATTTTTACAAAAAAATTAAGTTTAAAACAAATGAAGCAGTCTTTATGAATGTCTATTTTTCTGTCTAAACATTATTCGTGGCATAAGATTCTTTGTAGTGTTTTAATTCGGTTCTCAAATATTTATTTTACCAATCATCATCTCAACCAAGAGGAAAACCAACACAGGGCATTAATTATGTAGCAGCGATTAAAGTAAAACCACTAAAAAAATAGACAAAAGAAAAATCTATTTCTCCCTCTTTAGGAATTTAGAACAGAAATACTGCAGATAAGTTGAGTTAAAACTACCTTTAACAGGAAATCTTCACTGAAATTCAGTTTTTTCTTTCATTTATTTGACAATGTGGACATGAGAGTGTAGATTTAAGAGATGAAAATGTCTGAAAATAAACTTTACTCTGTTTTTCTAGGGCGTACGTCGGCTGCGGGTCAGGGTCAAATAAGCCTGCCCTGCTGTTTTCATGGGATGGAGAAGGTTGAGGGGGAAATCGTTGGGTGTTTCGAACAAAAAAGGGCATCGCCCTGCAGGAAACATTTTTATCTGTAAGCACAGGAAATATTAAATACACTCATCCTTCCACCAACTTCCAACTTCCTCTCTCTATATTACCACAATGTTCTGATTCTCTTTTATAAAACCCAGGAGGTTTGAGCTTCCCCTACTGGTGCAATTTTAAATTGACATTTATGATTTTTTTTTTCTTTTTCTGATTCATTGTGAACAAATTTTGTGATTATTGATGCATTTCATTATTACAACAGGACACTGTTGTGTTTCATTTGCTTTTATTTTAAAACAAGTGTTTACATGGTAGGACCTTTTGCAGCCATGTGAACATTACAAATCAACTGCCTCTGATTCAGGACAAATTTGGATGAATGGAAATTAAATATTACTTTGAACAAAACTGAGAAATTTGAGCAAAATCAGCTACAGCCATTTTGGCAAAATTAAAAACAACTTCCTTTTTTTTCTTGACCCTCGCTTCGAGTGGTTTTGGTTTTTCCAAAATAGCTAACGAACTTCCTGAGAGCTTTGGAGGGTGTGCGCCTTACCAGAGGCACAGAAATGAAGTTGCTAACGTTTGTCTCGTTGTAGAGTTGCAGCTGAAGGAAAACCACCGCTCTGCGTCAAACCTGACTCCAATTGGCTCCAGGACAAAATCCACCAGGTGAGCATCAACCGTGGGAAGCAGATCCGGTTAAATCATCGCTGTGTGAAGAATCTGCACCATTATGCTTGTGTAATACGTTTTACTTCCTTCTGCTGGAGATTTGGGTGAAACATGTTGGATTTGGAAGTCCTCCTCCTTTAAGTTTCTCAGTTTCAGTATCTAATTCACAAATCAAATATTACAAATGGCATCAAGGCACAAACATGAGGAGCTGCATTTTTTTTACTGCGGCTTCAATTCGGTTAATAAATCTAAACAAATAAAGGATGAAATCAAAAACGTACCAGATTGCAAGGATTTTACATGTTAGATTAATCACCTGTTCTGTTATAGGAATATTTATGACTCTTCACAAAAAAATAAATAAAAATAAAATAAAATTTCAAAAAAATCGGACATTATCCAAAGAAAATATCTTGTAAACTTTTGTTTTCCTTTGTTTTTTTACAGGAACACTTGAAGTGTCCTCCGGCCTACAAGTACTGAGGAAAATCATTACAAGACTGAGACATTGCTGCAACAACAAAAAAAGTAAATAAAATAAAAATAAAAAAACATTCCTACCTTTTCATTTGCAACAATACAAAATAACTGTAGGAAACGTTTTTTAATAATTCACTAACCAATGACACTCTCTGCTTTCCTTAGATCTGCCCTGAACGGGGATTTTAACATCAAATACTGAAACATATTTAAATGTATTAAAAGTGAAAAGTCATTTCCAGCCTGTAGCCTTTGTTAAAGAACCTGCAACATTTTCTTCCCTTCATAATCAATGTTTGTTTCATTTAATCACTTTATTATACGTTCACACAAATAAAGTCTGAAATCAGAAAAAACATTTAACATCTGAGAAAAACTTTGAAGCAAAATAAATTAAATTAGTTTAAATAATCTGACTCTTGTTTTTTCTGCTGTTTATATATAGAGACAATTAACCGGATTCTTTTAAATTGGTTTTGCTTATTATCTGGTTATTTCACCTTCTACCATTTTGGTTGCTTTTGTCCCTGAAATAATCAAAAAAACTCAGAAAAGAGAAACAATGACCATCCAAAGGGGATCGTTTAAACTTCAGTTCTCGACACCTGAATCAAAAGACTAAATCGCCTGATTTAGTCAGCCGCAAGCTGCGGTTTCCGGATTTACTGTATTTACACGTTAAGATTCTGGCAACTGCAGCCGCAGGCGTGTTACCGTAAGTTAGCCGTTTTTTTACAGTGTGCCCCGCCTGCTGGCACGTGGATTTCCAGCAGTCAATGGGTAAGAGGAAGGGTAGACCTGAACAGGTCATCATCATCATCATCACACCAACATAATGTAGACAGTCACTATAACTAACTGCAGTTTTGAGTCATCATTCACCCAGACTGGTGTTTTAATACAGAGAGGAAGCTGCTCCACCATGCAGAGAGGCTTTTCTACCGTTTACCATTATCTACTGTTTAGTTTCCCACTCCTGTCTTTTTCTTCTTTCGGTTTTTTGTAAGTGTCTAAAAAAGTGCCTATTCAAGTCTTGGAGGCTTCGCAAAATTAGTTTTTTAATTTAGTAAGTTTATCTTTCACAAAGTCACACATCAAGGTTCAAAATCTAAAACTCGCAAAATTCATTTGACTTAAAGAGTAGAAGATAGTAGACAACTAAATGCAGTTCAAATGTTTTACAGTGTAATGACATATTCAAGACTAATTATTACCATATTACTATTTTATTATCTGCTTTACAGACCCAGC
The DNA here is from genome assembly GCA_903067055.1 of Poeciliopsis paucimaculata. Lineage (NCBI taxonomy): Eukaryota > Metazoa > Chordata > Actinopteri > Cyprinodontiformes > Poeciliidae > Poeciliopsis > Poeciliopsis paucimaculata. The sequence continues at coordinate 12,797 of CAEGAD010003918.1, forward strand.
TTGGTTTTAGCGGTGCTGCATTAAAATGATTCGGGTTTCATTCATCATTTATCTATAAATGTAGGTTTTGAATCTTTATGTGGCTCCATGGGGCTCAATCAACTCAACTTTTAGCTGCAGTGGAGTTTTTGTTTTTGTCTGTTTAAGCTATTTCACATGATTTTTACGCTCTGAACTTCCACTGAAACATCCATTTAGAAACTGAAAAACAACACTGAGTTCCTTCAAATCAAAGCTGTTTAGAGTTGTCCTTTGACTCATTATCACTGGAACGTTGATCAACATGTTGGAGGATTTCGATGACGGCACTCGCTGGTTTCTCAATTGTCGTAAAAACATCGTATGATGTTTTTACGACTTTTTATTCTTGTGATTTTCTCATGTAAAGCACTTTGATTGTTGCTGAAATGAGCGACACAGATAAACCCGACTGACCCAACTTGACTTCCATGAGCTCATCTCAGGTCCAGCAGCTTGACTTCACGACAGTCACAAGGAAAGAGGAAATCAATTTGGTGGTTAACTTCAGCCCTGCAGCTTTTGCTCCCTCCTATTCATTAAATAAAACATAATAAATAACCCTAAACAAACTAGAAAGGAATGGCTCCCAATGAGCAGTTGGCAGCAGTTAGCTGCTAGCCAGCAGCAGTTAGCTTCAGTTAGCATTTGTAAAATTAAACATAGGTAAAATGGACAAAACCTAGCAAAATTACTCACGAAACATGGTATACTATTAAATTTGTCTAAAATACATGTTAAAATATATTAGTATAATAGTAAAGAAAGCAAAGAGCTGATTGGCAACAGAAAAAAAGGGGCGGAGCTGTCAGTTACCGGTTACTATGGTAACCACCAACTGCCAAGAGCAGCGTAACTTAAAACACCAAAAAATGTCAGAAGGAAAAAATTGTTGACTAAACAAAATAAATTCAAAATAATAATTAATTATTAATAATAACAATTATTAATAATAATAATTATAGTAATAATAAATAATAATAATTCAAAATAATTTTTGGGGGATAAACTTCAAATCAATAATATTGTTAAAATAAAACCTCGTGACACAGTTTGACACCCAGCATGAGTCTGGACTGGATCTGTGTTAAATTTGTAGTTGGAAACCAGTGTGATCGTCTACCCAAATGACTGTGGTGTTAAACATTTAACAGAGCTCCAACTCAGTGGTTTTATTTCAGAGCATTGACTGTTGAAGTTTGAGAAGCCGCCACTGCAGTGCAACCCACTTCATGCATCTGGTTCATTGTGGTCGCTTGTTTCGACACATCAGCAGAATCTCAAGCTTCATTCTCATGACAAAAACTTCTTTAGATTTTTTTAACTGATAATTTCCTGCAACTTTATCTCAGAATGCTCTAACATATGAAGGGGTCTCCTCTGTCAGAAAAGCAAACTAATGTTAAGAACTGGGTCAGGCTGCATGAGAATGTGGTTTGTTGATTCCTTATAACAGCATCCATGGTTGTTACCTCAGAAACAAGAGGTCGATTCCTGCTTTGTTGGTTTGAAGCACCAACATTCAGCAGCAGGTAAACTGTTTCACTGCAGAGCAGATCAAAAACATGGAGCACTTCAACCATCAGCACCAAAATGTTTCTGCCATCTTGGCTCCTCGTTGGGTCTGCTGGTAAACTCTTTTCTTACATTTTTGTTATTTTTTTATTCACAAAGCTCAGAAAAAATTATTCTCTGATCTTTTATTTAGTGATTTAGCTGAGTGTTGCTAGTTTTCAACAAATTAACTGTTGCCTTTGTTAATTCATATTTGTGAATTTTGCTGTTATAAAAACGATCCATTCCTTCATCTATTGTTATTTTAATGCCTAAATCTTATTATGTATGAACAATAAGCAAGAACTGAGGATGAGTTATTTGCATTTTTTTTATTATAACCAGTCAGTTAATAAACTTGGTAGTTTTGATTTTAATTACTAGTTTTGTTAATAATTTTCTGTCAAGTTGGGTTAATGAGATCATGGAGCGTTTTTAACAAAAAGCATGGCCGCCCTGTAAGAACAGTGAATATAAAAACAGGTTAGTGAGCGCCCTCTGGTGGAAGAGTTATTCATTAACACATTAATTGGCTTTTTTTGTTTTGTTTTGTTTTTTTAAAATGATTTTACAGATTACTGATTCACTTCATGTATCTCACAGCAGAACAATTATTTGTTTCCTTTGCTTCAGAAAAAATAAATGCTTTACCGCAAAAAGAACATACTATTATGATTCTTGGCATCACTGAAAAAGTCCCTGAATGCATCACAGGAGTCCCTGAATGCATCACAGGAGTCCCTGAATGCATCACAGGAGTTCCTGAATGCATCAGAGGAGTCCCTGAATGCATCACAGGAGTCCCTGAATGCATCACAGGAGTTCCTGAATGCATCAGAGGAGTCCCTGAATGCATCACAGGAGTCCCTGAATGCATCACAGGAGTTCCTGAATGCATCAGAGGAGTCCCTGAATGCGTCACAGGAGTCAGCTGGTTGTGCAGCGGACGGCGAAGCGTCTGATTCTGACTCTGCTCAGCCTCAGTCTGATCAGACGTCAAACTGATCGCTGATCTTGTAAAGTTATGACTCTTGCTTTAGTTGACTCTTACAATCTGTTTCAGGCGTTTGTGTTTATGTAAATTGCGGCCACTCAGTTCATATTATCTGCAACATTTCCAGTTTCGTTCCCATGCTACAGACGCTTTTAGTTTTCAGCCGTTTGTGTTTTCATTAAATCTATCAATGAACAATCTAACCGTGAAATTTCACCAGTTGATGGGAAACTAGTAGTAAGAACCGGTTCAAGCTGCGTCAGAGTCTGGTAGATAAGAACGTGGTTTTTATGTCTTTCAGGTCATATTCTAGGTCATTATCTCAAACGATTCCCCTGCAGATATTTCTGCACACACCAGTTCCTGTTAGCTCCTTTCTGCTGGTGTGGCGTTTATTATTCGTATATAATAAACGGCTTCATTCAGATCTGGCTGGTTTTATAGCAGACATGCTGACGGATTTCGCCATCAGGGGGAAAATGTTTCTGACCATCTCGGCCGTCTGGATCTTCCTCTGTCTTGCTGCCGGTAAAGTAGATTTTAAAGCTTTGGGATGATTCAACGTTTTACTCAAAGATACTAGCTGAGTCAACTTATGGTGTTTTTAAGTGCAAACATGCTAATTGGGGTCAAACTGACATTCACTATGAGGAGTTAATAGTTTATTTTCTGGAATTATTGCAGCATAATTTTCTTTAGGAACATGGATATTTGTTCAATTCAACAAAATTAATTTCAATAACTGGTATTTGAAGAAACGGGATCTATGGTTGCACATTGTACATAAAAATATTTTAATTCATTTTAATGTGTTTAAACAGGCGAGATCACAACAAAAACGTTAATTTAGGACATTTGACAGAAAAGCAAAGAGCTTTGATTCAGATCAGTTCTCACATCGACTCCAGTAAGACTTAATTAGGTTTAAAAATAAAATTACTTTTAAAGCGAAAATATAACAAAGTTCTCATAGAATCATAATTGTATCTTGATAGTTTTACAGTATTTTGCTTATTTTACTGGATATATTGCCTTTGTAAAAGTTAGATAGCTTAATAAATTAAAATCTTAAATTATGACAGTTAAAGAACAAAATTCTGCTTTAAAAGATGAACAGAAAGTCTGAGTGTTTGGAATTAAAATCTAAAGAAATAAGAAGAGAATTTAAAAATCAGTTCCACTTGTGCAGATGAAATTCCCTGTTAATTTGGTTTCATTTACAATGCACAAATAAAAACATCTGAAAATTTATTACAAATGTCAAAAATTAGCAAAAAGCTATAACTCAGCTTTTCAACGTCTTAGTTTGATTTTAATGAGGTTATTAAAATAATCATTGAAATAAAGCTGAGCTATAAGCTTTTTGTTAACTTTGACCATTTGTAATAAATTTTAAGGTTTTTAAAATTTTTTCGTGATGATTTAAATAACCTGTTTTCTTGCTCCTGGACTGTTTTAATGCATCTTATTTAACTTGTAAATAATCTGCAATAAAACATGTTACTGCAGATTTTTTCTCATGTTATGAGTTAATTTATCTGCCAGTAGAAGAAGTACATTTACATCAATATTAAGGAATTATTTACTTAAAACAAGCCTCTTTATCTCGCTGAAAAGTTACTTTTAAGTTAGTTTGTCTTATTTCAAGTGTAACAAGATATTTACACTAGAAACTAGACTAAGAATACTTGGTAAGATTCAGTGTTTTTGCAGAGCATTTGATTGAAATGACAGAAAAATATCTGAAAACTTTATTATTCCCTTCATGTATTTTTCACTCAGTTTGTGTCGTTGTGCTTTTCTGTTGCAGGTAGATGTAATAAATGCCCAAACTGCTGTGATCAAGGGTCAGATGAGGTCAAAGGGGAAATCTTAAAGTGTTATGAACAGAAACCAGGACCAGGCTGTGCTAAACACTTCTATGTGTGAGTAGAAAACAAATTCATCCCTCCATCTTCTTCCTTCTCTTTCAACTTTGAGCTCTGATCAGTTTTCCTGTAGAGCTTAACACAAGCGCCACCTAGTGGTGTAACACCTGGAGAAATGAACAATCATAAAATTACAAAACTATTGCAGGACATTTGTTTACCAGCTAATTTATAAGGACATATGACTGAACTAAATACTCACTCTGTTGTATCATCTCGTTTTAAATGTTTATTTTTGTTTTGCTTCTCTCTTTGTAGTATTGTGGTGAAAGGAAGAAAACATCTTTGCATCAACCCGAATTCCCAATGGCTGAAAAAGAAGAGACACCAGGTGAGCCTCAGCTAAAATTATTATCAAGTTAAAAACAATTTAAATTTATTCTCATTTCTCCACTGCTTCCACATGTAAACCTTAGAGTAAGGACTTCAGGATGGAAAAGGATTAGACCAATTTCTAATTATATTTTACATAAAATTTGAGTTAATCCTGTATTTAAGTGATTGGTTGTTTTTTTTTAAAACTCAATCAGTCCAGAGAAGTAATAGATTAGGTCAAGATGTAAATATGTGCTCAGTTATACAATTAATATATGCAGCTTCTAGATTAAATGATAACGTTTGATGGCGCAAACATTGACAAATGATCATGTGAGCATCAATTATTGGAAATAATATGCACAACTATGAGGACTAAAAAAGTTTTCTGTTTTACAAAAATTATGTAAATATTTGCTTTTTTCTTTTTCTCATCACAGGAAGGGTTAAGCTGCAGCTCAACTGACGAGCGTCATCGGCACAAATTAGATGTTGGATCAAAAACAAAAGGAAAGAAACATCAACTTCACTTTATTAATACAAACATATAAACTTCTGCTTAAGAAATATTAGCGATGCAGAAATATTTTGGTTGTTGGTCAAAATCATCCATTTGTTTTAGTCAAACAGAAAATCTGATTGTCTCGGTAATTAAATGTGTCGTTTTTTTGTTTGTTTCTTACATTTATATACATTTGGGATTATTGTTCCAGTTGAGAAGCATAATCTTTGGTTTGTGATAATTTCACTTCTCAGCTTTGCAGCTAAACCACTCACCTATAGTGTGGTGCTAAAATGATCAAAAACATGCTAATGTTCGAGTTGGCTAGCTAAAGTTAGCATATTAGCATGCTAATTATTGTGACATTTTTGATGACTGTTGCCAAATGTCCATCTGAGCCAGCAGGTCAGTTTGAAAGTTTATAGGGAAACTGCAGGAGTCAATAAAAATTAAAATATATGTTGTATATTAATGTATATATTATTATTATTATTCTCGACCTACATAAAAAAGAACCACAGACAATGTTTATTAGTTTTCAACCAAGCTTTTGCACCAGGGTTTCACTTTGGATACTAATTCAGAGGACAGAAAGTTTTACTCTCAGAGAATTAAGCACCATTCACACTCGCACAAAATTCCCTGTCAACTTGAGTTGTTTTTCTCCACTGGCTTTCTTTCTTTGAAGGTGTAGAAATGCTAAAAACCACCAACTATCTTTCCTTGGATACTTTCTTTCTTTAGGCGAGGAAAAAGAATAAAAACACCATTATCTCCCGATAGTTACTTTCTTTACTTTCTCTCTTGGAGGTAGAAAAAAAAAGAGTAAGAATACCCACCATTTGCCTTTTACACAGATACTTTCTTTACTTAAAGATTAAAAAAGATTAAAAATACCCACTATCTGCCTTTTAGATTGTTACTTTCTTTACTTCAAAATTAAAAAGAATTAAAAATACCCACTATCTGCCTTTTAGATTGTTACTTTCTTTACGTCAAGGTTAAAAAGAATTACAAATACTCACTATCTGCCTTTTAGATTGTTACTTTCTTTATTTAAAGGCAAAAAAGATTAAGAACACCCATTCGTTTCTGTCGGTTAGTCTTGTCCGGTCAGATCTCGTCAATCCGCCGTTAGCAGACAAAGTCGGACCTAGGCGCTGACCCAGCGAAGAATTCACTTTCCGGGACTTTGTGCACTTTTTTCAGTGCGTTGTCGTTCTTCGTCTGTCTGTGAACAGGTATGTTGAGATCCGGGTCACAGCACCAAGATGATAGGTATTTTCTCGACCTACATAAAAAGAAGCACAGACAATGTTTATTAGTTTTCAACCAAGCTTTTGCAAACAGAAGACAGCAAACCGCTTCTACAAAATGCTCACCAAGCGTTCTGACACTCTGCTGCACAGCTTGTCTTTTTATTAGCAGGGCAAAGGAAGTGAAACAATTCTAACCCTTCTTAACAGAGAGGGGGCTATCCTGATAACAAGGAAGGGGGAACACAGAAACTAAATTATACACAGTCAGTTTCACAAGTAAGGACTATTCCGGTAGATAGGGAAGCAGCTGCAAAATCATGTTCAAGGTTAAGAGAAAGGCAAATTTTTTGTCTTACCCACAGTTCATCAAGTTGTTTCTCCCGAGGGCGAGAACACTAAAACCTTTAAATGAAAAACAAACTAGTAATGTAACTACTAATGTAAGAGTGATAACAAAACATAATTCTAACAATTATTATTATTATTGCTGTTATTATAAGTCACAAGTTGCATCAGAATAACTGAATCTTGAAGAAATCTTGGCCCAACGATAAAAAACGAGGTTCAAACCTTTTTCCCCAATTAGCCTAATTTTTAACTTCTGTTTAAATCTGTTTTATGTAAATGGTTTTGATGTGTTTTATCTTAATGTATGTGGTTAATTTCAATAAAAGCATTTGAGTTGCCTTTAGTTGAAAGGTAATGTGTAAATAAAGTTGCTGTGCCTTGCTTTGCTTCTAGCAGTTTTTTCCACAGGCAGACTTTCCATTTCTGGTCTTATTTAGCCAATATCGTTCATATTCTGATCAATCTCAGGGTAATATTTTACAAAATGTTCTAAAATCACCCAGAAGCCTCTGTGCAACCAGACTCTGCATCTTTTATAGAAAATGAAATCTACTTCAGATGTTTATGTTAATTATGATTGCAACAGTTTTGTTCCCATGGTAGGAAAGACGTTTCTCTAAGTGGTGACCTGTGGGGTCATTAAAACTATCAATGGATAATCTAACAGAAGTTTAACAAACTGATGAGGTTGTGGCTCAGACTGTTTCATGAGAAAGTGGTTTTCACGTCTTTCTGATCGTATTCTTGGTCACTATCTCAGACATTTTCCGTTCAGATATCTCTGCTCAGTTCCTGCTGTTATGATTATTCATTTAAGAGCGCTGCAGGTTGGAGGCGGCTGCATTTCTCAGCAGGTAACGAAGCGCTTCGGACCAGAGATCCAGTCGGTTCCGCTGCACAGCAGACCCGGACAACTTTCAGCACCAGCAGCAAAATGTTTCTGCCCATCGTGGCCGTTTGGATCTTCCTCGCTGTGGCCGACGGTAACGTAGATTTACTAAAACTAGAGTTGGTTTTCTAGGTATCAATCATTTAATGAGTGAAAGTTTTACTTTTTTGACTGCAAACGAGATGCAGTAGGTTGAGTTTGTTTATAAAATGTTATCATTTGGTTTAAAAGACTATTTTTGATTTGTTGACTTTTCAACAGAGTGATCCATGGCACACTGCAGATTATGCACAAAAACACTTCAACGAGATCTCAACTTACAAGTTATTTCAGGACATTATTCAGAAAAGCAAACAGGTTTGATACTGATCTGTTCTCACATCCTCTGCAGTAAAAACCGAGAGGAAATCCCATTTCATAATAGGGGCGTTGCTATAAAGAGGGACATTTTTAAGAACCATTTAGTGGTTATTTTAAGTTAGAGTGAAATGTAACGGAAAATGTGGTTTGACAAATTTTTAATGTGTTCAAGCTGTAGGTCCAAAAATGACTAGTAAGTTTTAATGAGCGACTCCCATTGATAAAATTCCTCATAAGTATTGATTGATTGTAGTGACTCTCAATTTAATTGTGTTATTGAAATTATTAGTTGTTAAGTTGCTTTATTTTTTAAAGCGTTTTTAGTTCTTCCAAGTCCGGATGGCTGAGAACCATCAGGGAAGTATCATAACTTCAACTTACGGCTCAAAGCACCAGGGTTTTTAAAGAAAACTATTCAGATTTTATTTTTTGATTTTAAAATAAATAAAGGCATTATTTCTTTCTTTTTTCCTGTCAGCTGCTCTGTAATCGCTCCTCTGCTCTCGGTTCTCGGCTAGCGCTAACGCTCAGCCCCTTCTCAAGAGTTAGAGAGCTAAATATAACTGAAATATTTGCTACTTTCGACAGAAAAAAAATGCCAAATTTATCAAAGCGTTTCATGTGTTTACTTCTGTGAGCCACAGCTAGTTTCTCGGTTTGCGCTCTGAGGAACCTGCTGCTGTTGCTCCGCACACATGGACTGAACCATTGTTCTAATAATACCTAAAAATTCATTATTTTTTTTCTTAGATAAATGGCAGATTTATTTTGTTCTTTGTTTCTTTTCATCTTGATATTGTTTAAATAAAATTTTAAAAAAAACTCTCCCATTTCTTTCATCACAATGAACAAGCAAATCTAAAACGCTTTAAAACTACAGATTAAAGAGAATTAACAGGTTTGTTTTCATCCTGATCTTCATTCTTTATAAGATCTAAGTCATGAATAAACAAAACGATGCTTTAAAAGATTAGGAGAAAACCTAAACATTTGGAAATAAATAAGAAATTAGTGACATTCTGTTTTTTTGGGGTTTTTTTGGATATTATTGAAATATCTGTCTGTAAAATTCATTTGTTTATATTATAAAATAATATAAACAAACTTCTGTCAGTAAATGTATAAATATGTTTCACTTTTCAATTAATGCTTGATTGAAAGAGCAAGACATTATTTGAAAACTTTGTTCTATTGCTCTCATATTTAGCTTTTTCTGTTGTGCTTTTTCTGTTGCAGGTAGATGTAATAAATGCCCAAACTGCTGTGATAGCGGGTCAGACACGGTCAATGAGGAAATCTTAAAGTGTTATGAACAGAAACCAGGACCAGCCTGTGCTAAACACTTCTATGTGTGAGTAGAAAACAAATTCATCCCTCCATCTTCTGCTGAAATGCAATATTTTTGTAATTTTATGAAATGTTCATTTCTCCAGGTGTTAGTTAAAATGAAGTTAGACCACTAGATGGCGCTCATATTACATTTAAAGGAAAACCGATCAGAGCTCAAAGCTGAAAAAGAATTTTATTTACCAGCTAATTAATGATTTTGATCACAACATTGGAATGAACTAAATGATCACTCATGTTTGGTGCATCATTAACTTTGTTTATGCAATGATCATTATATTGTCTAACTTTGTGTTTCACTCTTTGTAGTGTTGAGGTCAAAGATGATAAGTATTTGTGCATCAACCCAGATTCGAAATGGTTTGATGAAGAGAAAAAACAGGTGAGCCTGAACTATAAACCACCGGGTCAATAAAACAACTGAATTAAATTTAATTCTGATCATTTTGTTGTGCTGTAAAAACTATTGGTCTCTAGTATTTTTTCTATTTTATATATCTGATTCATTTTTTTTCTGTTATATGAAAAGTTTTATGTCATTACATAAATCATAATACCAGCTAAAAACAACATACACAAGTATGCTGACATTAAAAAACAAGTATGTTTTCTCTTTAAAAGAAGTATTTGATTTTCTCTTTTTTCATCACAGAAAAACCTAAATTGCACCCCAGCTGAGGCGCATTATGGACACAAATTACATGTTACAGCAAAGCCAAAAAAGAAGCACTGACCTCCCTGCGTTACTGACTGCTACAGAAGCTTAAAAACCCCCTGCTTAAGAGACATCAGCAGTGTTTTTCATAGATCTCATTGGAAACAAACATTTGCTTTATGAGTTTAGAGAAGAATGAAATTTATGATAGTTGTTTTACAACTTTCTGTCCTCCAAATTCATAAATATAAATTTATTCTTACTTCAAAATATTCAGCTTGGTTTATCTATCAAAGAAGAAAAGTAGCGTTCATTGTAACTAAATATTATATTGATTAACATTTATTTGCTAAATGCTCCCTGTTATAAATGAACTCTGCTTATTCAAAAGATGTTAAACAAAATTTTACCAGTTAATGTAAAAAATGTTTTCATTTTGTACTTTGAAGCTAGCCAGATTATTTGTATTCAAAAGATAGTATATTTTCTGCTTTTTAGACTTGTTGTGATTAAGTTGTTGTTTTTTAATTCTTCAATATGCAATAAAAATATAAAATAAATAAGCATTACCAGTATGTTGGTTTTCCCTTCGATCAGCTCTGAAATGTTTTTATCAAAAACCCAAATAGTCAAAAATCTGATTCTTTTTCTTGTTCATTGAAACTAAACACATTCTTTTTCTCAGAATGTGAGAAAAGAGAAACTCATCCATGCGTTTATCTTTAGTCGCATTGATTACTGCAACAGCGTCTTCACAGGCCGTCTAACAAATCAATCCTCCAGCTGCAGCTGATCCAGAAGCTGCTGCTGGCGTTCTCACTAGAACCAGGAAGATAGAGCACATAACACCAGTTTTAGAGTCCCTCCACTGGCTCCCTGTAGCTCAAAGAATAGACTTTAAAATACTGTTGTTAGTTTATAAATCACTGAACGGTTTAGCACCACAATATATAAAAGATCTGCTGTTGCTGTATCAACCTTCCAGACCCCTC
>CAEGAD010003919.1:0-88905 GCA_903067055.1 Poeciliopsis paucimaculata
TCCTTTGTGGTATCATAGTTATGACATCACTGCTGATGTCATTGATACCGTTGGAAAAACATTCTTTTCCTATGGGAATTGATAAGCAACGAGTCCAAAAGTACTGCCATCTGTTGGCCTCGCTTGGAAGTGCACTTCTAAATAAAATTACTACGACGCTATTCATCATCATCTGTTGAAAAAAGGCTGAAAAATTAATGTCTCTCATGGGCCGGACATGTCCAGCTGAAGTTTTCTCTTTAACCAGCGAACATTGTTGGTTAAAGAGACAACCTTCTCGATCACGGTGACAGCGGGGTGGGCGGAAATGAAATGGTAAGAGAGGCGACAGCGTACCACTCGCAACACTCCAAATGAAGAGCCTGAAAACCGTTTGGTGTCGAGCACCATAGAAAGATCCGTGTTGAATCACGGCCCTCGTTTTGACAGGTATGTGTCCTCAGCTCACACTCATTGTGTCAGAAAAAATGATGGATGGGGCCACTGATGGACCAATGGCGGCATGAGTGGATCTGTGTGTGGCCTAATGCAGCATGGTGTTTTAAGAGCAGTCATTTTTTAAGATAAAGTTGCCAAAATTTAATAATTTGTCACTCATCAAAGCCAAGTTTTGTGTGTATAATACACAAGTTTTGTTCTGTCTAACTGGACATTAATTGACAAAGAGTAATGTGACGTTATAATAACTTTACCGGCATGTTTGTTTGTCTTATATTTTAAGAGTTATCAAAATAATTTTATGTTGTCGATTTCAGGGTGTGATATGTATTAATTGTCTGTGGCTCATTTGCCTTAAAATTTAGTTGCGATTTGAGCAAAAAACATTTATGTCCAACAAAAATATTGTATTTTTTTTGCTTCTCCAGTTGATGTAATAATCACATGTTATGGAAGCTCAGGTAAGTGAAGTGAAAAGGATCATGGTGGGGTTTTCTGGCGGAAAGTACACTTCTCTAATTGCCTTAAACCTGTTTCTCCCTCCTATCAGTCAATACCCCTGAAGTTAGCGTGTAGGCGTGCGTGTGTGTGTGTGTGCATGTGTGTGATTTGGTGTGTGTGTCTTCCACTGGTCAATAAAGCGTGTGCTAAAAGGGAATTGGTTGTTTTTCCTCAACTTGACACGTTAAATGTAGTCGCACTTCAGATAAACACACATCACGCTCTCAAACACACACACACCCACCCATACACACTCTGGCTGCCAGGCTGTTGGGTAAACTGTATTGATTCTGTCCTGTTTTCAGCCTATTTTCCCTCATAACCCAACAGAACTCAATCGCTTCCATTCATTGACGAGCATGGAGGCGCTCAGATTGGACTCACATGCTAACACAAGCGTTTATTCATTAGAGCTCACGCGGGAAAGACAGAATGCTGTCGAGGATGTCATTTCCGAGTCCACATCGCAACTCGCTCATAGAAAATATCGACTGACATTGAATTATTCACATTTGAAAGAATTTTGCCACGCGGTTTTTTGGAACTACTTTATTCAAAACATTGACCAAATGCCGAATGTTTGCCTTTTCTATTTGAAAACAGTCAGCAAACTGCCACAGTTCTGCTTCATGAGTTTTTGTCTGGTCGTCATCTGATGTAGGAGTAAGGATTTAAAATGACTCTTATCTGCCAATGTATAAAAAACATTTATGTAAAAAACAAAAGAAAAAAAACATGCATTTTGTGCAATCTCCCATCATAAAATGGATGAGTGGGTTTATGTTGGAAAAATGTGTTTGTCTCTTTGCAAATTAGTTGCTTTTTGACACCTAGATGTTGTATATTGTCAACAAAATAAAATATCAAAGATGAGATTTGAAATGATGATTTAATTCATCAAGCAAAAAAAAAAAGAATGTCCAAACAACGCTGGGTTTGTGTTGAAGTCATTCTCCCCTTTTGCCTGATCCCTGGTTGATCGAATGTCATCAAATGTTTTGCATCACCATGGAGAAATTTGTCCTCACTCAACGTTGCTCAACTCCTGTTTTCAGGAATGAACTCGTTTGAGGGCATCCCACAGCATCTCAGTCATATTTAAGTCTGGGCTTTGACTAGGTCTCCAAAATATTCGCCACACTTCTATAGGAGGACATCTGTGTGCTTTAGACTGTTGTCCTGCTGCAGGTGAAATTAAACGTAACTTAACTTCAAGTTTTTTTTGGTAAAGAACAGAATTATTGGTTTGGCCAAAAGCAGCCCCAAACCATCACGCTCCCACCATGTTCCACATTGTTCTACCATGTTCCACATTGTTCTACCATGTTCTTTTTCTGAAATGTTGTGCTAGTTCTATGTTAGATGTAAAGGTACATACACATTCCAAAAGTTGCATTTTTGTCTCTCCAGTCCAGAACATTTTCAGCCATTTGTCCCAGCTTGTCCTGGTGTTGAAACCTTGACATTTACCTGGAGTGAAACAAGTGAGACGTTCAGTGCTTAATCAGTCAACCCAATGCATCAATTCTGATGGTTTTTTGGATTCTTAGTGACTTTCTAGGTTAGTCATTGATGTCCCTTTAGTATAACTTTGGTCCACCACTGGGACTGCGACTGGATAACGCTTCCTTTGTGGTTCACTAGAGTCTCAAAGTCCCAGAAATCATTTTGTAATCTTTTCCACACTGATGTCAGTCAATCTGTTTATCATTCGTTCTTGAGTTTTTCTTTAGACAGGGACATAGTGTGATGTTTCTTCATGCGTTTTATCTGGCCTCATGTTGTCAGACATGTTGTATTGATGTGATTCTTTGATCCTAACGGGTCAGCTGTAATCAGGTCTGGCTGTATGAGCTGAACTCAACGTTCTTAAAATTGTGATCTTGTTCTTTGATTTAACACAATTCAGTCTGATTTGCTTTGTCAGAAACTCCAGTACACAACAGGCAGAGGCCTCAACAATCACTTGGATCCACAACGGCCTGGCAACCAGACGACAATTTGAGACTGAAGGGTCGAGTGTCCAACAGGAGTACCTCAGGGCGCCGCACTCTGACCATTCCTGTTCACTCTCTATACTTCAGGCATCCAGCACGTCACATTTCTGTCACCTACAGAAATACTCAGCTTTTAATTTCAGTTTGGGATCAATAAAGTAGTTTTTGAATTTGAATAAACAACATTTTATTTTTAACAGTGTATTGAGCGGCAGTGAAATTCTTGGCTTACGCAAAAAAAAAAAAAAAAAATTATGTGAAGCCAATCTGCAAGTCCCCCTCTGGAATGGCCAAGTCAAAGCCCAATTTTGAATTTGCTGCATAAAAAGTAAGAGCCTCATTTGAAAGCAGTTTTTAGGTTGTCTTCAACTGATATTAAAATGGTCTTAAACATTTAAGAGTAACAAGAAGAAGAGAAGCAAAAACAGAGAAAAGTCTTTAAAGCTCTAGAGGATTTAACACAATATTTTTAAAGCGTGTTCTAACTCTGGAACTTGTTATTTGTTATGGCGGTCGCTCAGCATGGTGAGCGTTTTCAAACAGAAAAAGAAGGTAAAATGAAGAAAAGTTGATGATGTGTGTCTGAAGCTCCTTTAGCATCGCTTTGCAGCTGCATTGAAACATCAAAAGAGCAGCTGTGTGTATGAAACCAGTCTCCAATCTTAATTTATGATTTCTTTTTTTTTTTTTTTTTAATTTAGGCAACATTTAAAAGCGTTCCTTATATTTGCAAAGTCGTCGCCCCGGTGGTCCCACAGACCTGTTACTGTTTCATTATTTAAAGAAGGAAGTTTAGTTTTCAGGCATGATACTCAATCATTTGTAGAACTGGACAAATCCGTACATAACACCCACACACACATGCGCACCCCCACACACCCCCACACACCCACGCACACACACACACACATTTTTTGCATTCAAACCGAAAGATTCCAAAAATAAAATGAAAGGATGGATGTTGACCAGACGTTTGTGTACCTTTTCTCCCGATTTAGATTAAACAAATGAGCTGGACAAATATTTAAACGATTAGACAGAAAAGAAAGTCACATTTTCTGACTTTTTTTATGTATATATAATTTTGCTCATTGGGGACTGTATCGTCTTGTAAATCCTACTTTGCTATTTGAAAAAAAAATCATTTCAGTTTTGTAATTAATGTGGGGTGAAAACTCACTTTGAGGTTAAAATTACTCTAAACATGTAGACAGAGCCACAATGGAATCATTTAGATCAAAACATATTTGCGTTGGAATGGCCTAGTCCAAGGCTCTGCAACCTACGACTCCTAATAATTTGGCCAAAAGTGCAGAACCAACAATTAAAAGAAAAAAAACAGCAATGTAACAAATACTGATTGCATTTTCTCATTTTGTTTGAAACTAAGTTGTTTAAAGTATTAGTAGTTTTTATTTTCTTCATTTTATTGTGGAAATTAAATGCTCTTTTTTAAAAAAAATTTTTAAATTTTTTTGTTGATTTAAATTATTTTCCACAAACATCAGCGTCCCAGGAGAGAGAAAATGTATTAATCCAATTTTTGCAATTCTAGACCTGAAAAGAGGAACAAAATGGTGATTCTTTAAAAATTACACGTATAGTTGTCTTTTCAGATCACGTAACATTTGTACTTCTGAACCAGTTTTATTCAGCTGGACTGAGGGGGGGACAACAACCAAAAATATGGCTCTTCGGTTTGTAAAGGTCGCAGATCTCTGGCCTAGTCAAATCCAGACCTAAAATGTAGAGCAGATATTACCAGCTTTTGCGTCATAACAAACTTTACAAAAGTACAACCATCCTGTTTCCGTTGGTCGTGAAGTTCCCTCTACAGCGCCACCAGAGGGTCGGCTTTATGCCCTCACCTGATCGGATGAATGACAATAACACAAGTCATGATTCTCTTTCTTCATCACGTTTTCACCTTTTTCTGCTCCCTGTTTCTTACTCTGGACCTCTGTGTGTCCCCCTGTTCACCCCACCAACACACCGCCTCCACCCGCCTCCACCCCGTCTCTTTGAGTGGACATTTGCAGCCTGACATCTGGAAACTGCATTTAGCTCCTGGTTCGCTCTCAGGAAGTTTTCACACTTCACGATACATTAACCTGCAGGCCTCCCCTAAAGCGGAGGGCACCGGAGGAGGAGGAGGGAGAAGAAGAAGGAGGACCTGTTACTCAGTTCTCATTCCTGCTTTTTCGATGGCTTTTTTTTTTTTTTTCCAGAAAAAACTTTTAAAAATAAACTGCTTTATGGAACTATTTTTGATCCGCTTGATAAATAAATAGACTCTTGACTCTGTGTTGTGTTCAAAAACACAATTTCTGCTTACATGTAGGGATTTTTTTGTTGATGTTGTTGTTGTTTTTTGGGTCACAATTTCTAATTATTTCCCCATTATTCAATTAAATTCAAAGAATTTAATATATCAGAAGCAAATGACCCAGTTAGTTGATATTCTTTTAAAAGTGAGTTTGTGGCAACAGGACTGGGAAAAATATGCAACTATCTGTAAAAAATAAAATACAAAATGAAAAGAAATTTTAATTAAGTATAATAGTAGAAAGAATAGATATATATCCTATAACTGTTTGTTGTTAGATTCATTTTTTTTATTCTTTTAATTTAGAAAATAATTACATTTTGGTGACTTACTACATGCAACATGGCAGCCGTTGGGTGGAATGAGGGTGTTCTGAGAAACAGGCAGAAAAAAGAAAGCTGGTTAAAAAATTATTTTGAAAAAATGATCTGAAAATGAGTGTTGGTGAAGCTTGAGTCAAAAAATAAATAAATAATGGTTTGTTAGATTTAATTGGTGGAAATTTAAGACACTGGAATTTATGATTCTTGGCAACTAAAAAGACGAGGAAAAGGTGTGAGGATGTCCTGGAAAAAAAAAAAAGAAACAAGTGGAGGTTGAGTATGAAGGGTGTTGAATCCTAGACCAGCTTGTGTGTGTCTGTCCGGGGCGGGTTTGTCCAGCCCTGTGTGAGTAATGTGTCTGAGAGAGGGGCTTCCTAATGAAACACTTTCCCCAGAGTGATAATTACACCAATGGAGAGCGAGGACACCTCCAGCCGACGTGTGAAACTTTAGCTTACTAAAACACAAAGTTTCTCCCTCTGTATGTGTGTGTGTGCGAGACATGATTTCATTGTGCGCACATGAAAGGCTGACATTATGGGCTCTGCTTGATAATCAGCCCCAATAAGGAAGAACATTTCTCCCAGGTGTAGATACATAAATATATATTTATTTGCCGCCTGACATTTAAGGAAGCTGATTTAACGTTCCATATGCTTCCTCTATATCAATTTTTACCCTCCCTGTGTTGTCACACAGGGTCAACAATGAAATATTATTAACTTTTCCCTTTGCTTTTTTCCCCCTTTCCTCTTGCTTTGGTTCGCTCTTCCCTTTTCCATCTCTGTTCACAATCTTTCCGGCAGAGCTGAGTGACAGGCTCGGCTTTCACTGCATGTCACAGTGGTTGAAATCTCACTGAGGGGCTCGATGCAGATAAGCAGTGAAGATGAGGATAAGCAGTGACAGAGCCGGGGCTCAGATAGGGAGTAGAGAGGAATATATATATACATATACATATGTATATATATATATATATACATATATATATATATATGATTTGGAGAAGCAGAAAATGCACAAAAGATACCTGCGTCTTTAAACGGATGCTGCAGGGGGAGGAGAAAGAAAGGAAGGAAAAAATAAATCTTGTCTCACACTCCAACAGCCAAAGAATTTAGTTAAACAAATCAGACCAGCAGAACAATTCAATTATTCTGTGTGCCTTTAATAAATGTTTGATATGCATTACATGGGAACTTTCTAATTCAAATTTTTTACGATTTAACAGTTAGGGCTTTTTCCCATTAATTCTCGACACACAAAGTCACAATTTGGATTCGGAGCGTTTATTAAATAAATACAAAGAAAGAAAAAGAAAAGGAGAGAAAGTCGAACAAAACGATAGCGGGAGTCGGAGATTAGTGCAAAAGTTTCAGCTGCCGGTGCGTTTCTAATGCAAAACTCCTGGATTGTGCTTGCCTGGATCTGGAAGATGGAGGATTTAATTTCTTTGATTTGATTTTTTTTTTTTTGGAGGTAGAGAAATGCATTCACTTCTTTAGTTCATACAAATTTCACTACATATCTGACACAAATATCTTATTTTGGCTTTGTCTCTCTGTCAATGGGATTTTGAGTCTAACAATTAAAAAACAAACAAACAAAAGAACAACTTACATCACACTGAGAAGTGGCTTGTACAATGAACTCAGCGCAGTTCCACCGGGTGTTTGCAAATTGCTGCTGGCTAGTCTGAAGGAGCTGAGTGGAAGGAGTTAAGGAGGGGTGCTCTAAGTATGTTTTGATGAGGGAATGATGTTCAAACTTGATGCAAAGCTAACAAAAAGTCAGTTTTTCCTTGTATTGCTCATTTAAAGAATGTATTTAATTAGAATTCCATTTGACAGACTGACGCAAAGTTCTAATTTGTCCACTTATCACTTCTAAAGGAAGTGATAAGTGGAATAAAAAAAATCCATAGTTCAAATTTCTTTTATTCTGAAAGATGGATTGACAAAGAGAATTATAAAAGTTAAGCATTTTATTCAAATTTACAAACCTGGGGAACTGCCTGATTACTGGGAAATAATAACTGAACCGTTTTCAGTCTCAATCATTGTTTTATGAACATCTACCTGATTGAGCGTGGCATTGTAGAACAATAGATCAAACAGGAAGTCTGAGGGGTGGTGTTCTCAAAAAGCAAGCCCTGAACACTTATAGAGAATAAACCAAGACAGCTTCAGCGAATTTATTAATATTTGTTGAAAGACAAGAGACCAGCTAAAAGACCAACCTAGTAACATTCAACTAATCTGCAAAGTCAGAGGTGTCCAAACTATTTGCCTTGAGGACCAAAGTCATTGAGTTGAAATACATCGAACCCAGAGCTCAACCAGGCATCTCCTTCCAGCCGGAGACAAAGGCACAAACACGTAAAAGCAGTTTAAACTCAGGCTCTCAAAACCATTTTTGTTTATTCCTCCACTCGTCTTCCACTTTCGCTACATGACGGCAGCGGACTGTAGCTTGGGGAATTGAGCGGAACACCCTGGTTTAAAAACCTTTTCCTCAGAGGAAACGCATGATGCTGGAAATAAATGGAAAAGTAAGCACTTAGGCAGAGAAGAACCATCCCTGAACGGAGGAGGCTTGCTTATACGTTTAATGAGTTTGCTTTTGTTTACGTGTGTTTACATCACACATTCTTACATGCAGGTTTGTATTTCTTCTTGTATTAGGACGTTGTGTTGATTTCCATTCATTACAGGAGCTGCATTTATACCTAACTCAGACGTTTTACCCTAACCCTAACCAGTGCCAGTCTATTCCTAACCCTAACCACAACCTAATTCACACCTCCAAACCTAACTCCTAACCCTAAACAAGCAGGTCCAACCGTTATTATGGTGGTGGACACGTATCAGAACTGGACCATGTAGATATTGAGGAGGGATCCCAGGAATGAACCTTGTGGTGCCCAATATCCCAAAGTTCAACCACTCTATTGGTTGAGAGGCTGAACCAACACCTGGACCTCTTATACCGTCCACCGTATAAAAACAGATATTGAACAGGAGGCGTCCCAGTACTGAGACTTGGGGTTTCTGACCTCTGACCTCTGCCCATTCTGATCAGAATTTTCCTATTGACACAAATTAATTCTAGTTCTTTGTGTAAGATTCAAGCCAAATGAGTCCTACACAACTCTCCAGTCATTTCAGTAATATGTCATGGTCAACTGTTGTCCAACAGAACCACCACTGTGGTGTCAGTACTGTAGTAGTCATGGAAACCAGACTGAAAGACATCAAAGCGGTTGGTCATCGATAGGAAGCTATCTTACTGTTGAAGCAGCTTTTTCAATCATTTTGCTGATGAATAAAAGGTTGGAGATCAGCTGCAGTAGTGATTTGCCCAGATTGTTTGATTTTATCAGTGGTTTGATAACTGCTGCTTTCAAAACCTGGAGGAAACACCTGATGAGAGGGAGGAGTTTGCATAAACATGCATATCACTGGTAACGTATGTATAAATTTGGCCCTGTGAGAATATGTTCCATAAATTCAAAGCTAAGCCTCCGATTCTTGTTTTAAAAAAAATCCTGAAATCTCTTGGATTGTAACGACACATTTCAAGAGAGGAAAATGAACCACAAATATTCACTTTTATGTCTTAAAAAGAAAAGCGTTGGTGCAATACAAGAATGCTCCTGCAGCTTCACAGCTTTCACTCGGGTGGACTGTGGCTCAGTGGAGAGAGCGGTCGTCTTCCAGTCCAAACGCTGAGCACCAAGTTGCACTAAAGACCTGCTGCTGTTGTATCAACCTTCCAGACATCCCGGGTCTTCTGGTTCTGGTTCTGCTCCGCACACCCAGAACCAGAACCAAACATGGAGAAGCAGCATTCAGCTTCTATCTGCTCCACTAATCTGCAACAAACTTCCAGAAAACTGCAAAACAGCCGAAACACTGAGCTCCTTTAAAAACCCACCTGTCTACACTCTGCGACGTGTATTTGGGCTGTAGTTCATTTTATGGTCTTATTTACATTAATTTCACTTAATTCCTTCGGTTTAGTGATGACAGCTTACTTTTTTGTGCTGAATTAACTTAAAAGTTGAAAATGTTTCACTTAAAGGAACTTTATACTTGGATTTTATACCCACCAGGTGCTGTGGCGGCGCAGGGGTTAAGCACAGTAAAGCTAAAGAGGTCCTGGACGTGGCTGTCGCAGGCTTGATTCCCGGTCTGTTCATTACCCGCTTTTCTGTCAAATAAAGGCAGCCTGAGCCAAAAAAAAAAAAGATCCTTTATTAGTTTACTAAATGATTTGAGTAAGACTGACTTATTTATGTCAAGTTAAACCAACTTAATAAATTAAGCTGGATAAACTTCATTGAATTACTTGATACCAATTGAAGCAATTCACTTAAATTGGTTCAACTGTTTTCTTTTTTCAGTGTAGAGTTGCCTTTGACTCGTAATATCTGGAACACTGACAAACATATTCGACGTGTCCTGATGATTTGGATGACGGCGTTTGACAAAAAGTCAAGTTTAATATCGGTTTCACAATTGTCTGCGTATTTTTATGTTTTCGCGACGTCAAGCTCTTTGAATAAACTTTGATTTGAAGTGAAAAGTTGTGAGTTCCACTCCAACTTTCTTCTGCCACTTCCTCTCCTGCCTGCCTGTCGTGTGTGTGCTCGGGCACTTCTAGTGTAAATAACCTTCAATTGTTGCCGTGATGAGAAAAGCGTCGCATAAATTCAGTCTATTTACCGTCGAAACTCTTCCCCACTTCAACGACTGTTGTGAGACACACAAAGTTGCCAGCGGAGACAATCACTTTTACACTGAGCCTAATGCACCGCACCGTATGGACTTAGGAATCAGAAGTTCTAGCACGAGCTGCTAACGCCGCTAACGCCGTATTTCATTACAGACACAGCAAACATGAAATAAATGTCACGGCATAAAATAACACTTCAAACAATGTCTAATAAAAAAGCTCTGTGTTGTGTTTGAATAAACTACGCTGCTATACATATATATATATATATTTCTGTTAATACGTTTGCAGGGCTGAGTTTACTTCTGCTGTGCTTTTCGTCGGCTCGTGCGGCTCCCTCTCAGTTCACCGAGCGACTCCACGGCGTCGTCGTGTTGCTCGCTCGGTTCAGCGAGCCACAACAATAGAAAAAAAGAGCAACTGTTTTGCCAGCTAGTTGGAGGACGGCTTTCACAGAATAATGCGCTGTGTTGTTGTGGTGAAGTGGAGGTCAGGAAGCAGCTCTCGGCTAACGGAGCGAGCGCACAGCGGACCGAAATGTTCAAACCATGACGAGGTTTTGACTTTTAAAAAATGCGTTATGTGTTTTGACTGACAACCCAAGATGTGAAATGATTGTGATACATTTTGAGGTGTTTACTCCCGTTACTTTGTCTGTCATGTTCATGTTGAATTTTGACGAGAACCA
The DNA here is from genome assembly GCA_903067055.1 of Poeciliopsis paucimaculata. Taxonomy (NCBI): domain Eukaryota; kingdom Metazoa; phylum Chordata; class Actinopteri; order Cyprinodontiformes; family Poeciliidae; genus Poeciliopsis; species Poeciliopsis paucimaculata. The sequence continues at coordinate 11,011 of CAEGAD010003919.1, forward strand.
CAATCGGTAGAAATGGGGTTAAATTTGTTTGGAGTCTTTATTTGCAGAAATCTATAAAATCTTTAATTATCAACAGATAAAATGTGACTCTCAATAGACTGACACAAAATGATTTGTCCAGGAAGTCGTGGCTGTGACTTATCGCCTGCTTAGAGGTTCAATGCTGTGAAAAAGAATTTCCCCACATATATTGTTTTGTTTTGTTGATTTGTCACACTGCTTGTTTCAGGTCACCATGCAAGTATCTATATTAGACAAAGTTTTTTTCAAATGAGCATTTCAGTTTAATCATCAAGTTTAAGTCTGAACTTTGACTAGGCCGGTCCAAAACCAAAAGCTGTTTCTATTTATTCCATACGCGTGTCGTGCCTTGCTGTTCTAAAAACACCAGTGTTCCACCTTAATCGAATGTTATTTCAATACCAAGTTTATCAGGATGGGATTTATAGCTGACAACTGAGAGTAAAATATATTTAGCTTATGATCTAAATTATTAGTCTTGTTAATAATTTCTTTAAGCAGTTATTTGTAGTTACTCAAAGCCAAATCAGACCCTGTTGTTGAGCAACAGCAGTACAATTCCATTGCTTCTTGCAAATCCTAATATAGCAAGATTTGTAGCATGCTAAACTAGCAGTAGCCTCAACCAGCGTTTCAAAAAACAAAAAATTGAATAATTTTTGTAATTGTTTGATTTTTTTTTTTTTTGCATAGAATCCATTTTTTTTTAGTTGTTAGTATAAAACATAAGTTAAAATAATGCGTTGAAATGTTTCACCTTTATGATTGGCTAACAGATATATCAGGCTCACTTTGCTGCTCGAGGAAGCAGAGCAAGAGCAAACTGGAAAGACCAAAAACAAAACAAAAATACTCCAGTAGACCAACTTAAATCAGAAGGTATGAGGCAGCATTTATGCTGCTTTATTCAATTATTAAATATTGAATAAAAGTGAGAAAAAAAATCCAATTGCTGCGTTTCCATTAAATAAGAAAAGGAATTAAAATCACATGTGAATAACTTTGTTCATATGATGAACCATCAAAAAAACCTGTTTTTTTTTATTTTTATCAAAACACGTAAATTTCTTTAAAATTGGCATGTTTCTATTAAGCAAATTTATTTTCATTGTTCCAATTTTGCAGTCATATGTTCAATGGAAAGGCAGCTACCGTGTGACTAGTTGCGTTTCCACTACAAATGGCACAAAACTTTGACAAAAAACCCACCCAATTTGGCAATTGCGGCGACTCAATTAAATAAGTAACACAATGAAAATCATCACACAGTTCTGACGGTACAATAAGTTCACGTCTTCTTCCTACCACTTCCTGTCTTCTTCCTCATCTTTTCCGCCGGTAGCAACATCCGGTCGTCGATCACGTGGCTCGTGTGCTGTGGAAAAGAAGTGTTTCCATTTCAGTTTTTGTGTGTGTGTGTGCGTGTGTGCGTGAAATACAGCTGAAAATCCACGCCATCCTACTGCAAAAACGTGAGTTTTCTCAACATTTTCATTAAGCAAATATATTTTCGTCATTCCAATTGGCACAGGTGAATGGAAACGCAACCATCACTTGAATCTTTTTGTCAGAAGATGTCTGTGTCTAGTTTGTGCTTCGGTTAACCCCAATCATCTTGTGCCAGACCTTTATTGAACAATTCATCTCATAGATGGCCTACTACAGATAAATGACACACACTACTATTCCTCTGTGTGTGTGCGTGCGTGTGTGGGTGTGTGTGTGTAGGTTAACGCTCTGATGCTGAATCAATGCGACACCTCGGGGATGGCACAGAGGAGGTTGTGGGGGTGAGGAGGGGAGAGTCTATACCAGCTTTCCTCATTCGCACCCTCCTGCCCTCCACCCACCTTAAAGCAAGGGTGTGTGCGAAATAATACGCGCTCATTAGGAGCGCTCTGGCTCCCGGTTAATTCATCCTGGACTGTCACGGGCTTGTGTACGACCCCCGGGTAACACATAAATCACGCGCAGAACCAACCGGCCGAGCGGTAAGCTCCGTGCCCCTAACACAGCTGATTTATCAACCAAATTACTGCGAGTCCTGCCCGGCCCCAACACTTTGCAAAGGAAATCACCGAGTAACCCCTGAGCGAGCCGATTTATTGAAAAGCTGTCCCCCTCCACTTCCATCTCGCCGCCCTGCCCCTTGCTTTCCGTGTCACTCCACTCATCTCTCACCGACTTAATTAAAATCTATCCCGTTGGCTCGTTGGCATTTATTACAACCAGTGGGCTAATGAAACAAAGAACACGACAAAAACCGGAGCTGCTTGGCGCCTATAAACGCTCATTACGCCGCAGCAGTCCTGACTGTACTTATTGGCAGTTAAACAAGGTGGCCCTTATTGGGATGTGTGAGTCTCAATCAGCAGACCCAAACACAACAGACAGGATTGAGATCCTACTCTGAGAACTGTAAGAAAAAATATGTGTATGTAATTGGAATATAAATAATTTATCCACAACTTTACTATAAGCATCTTGTGACTTTCTAAATATTACAAGACTTAATTCTGCAGTCTTTTAACATCGTGTTTTGTTTTGACAAAAGTGTAAACTTTTGTCAAAATAGGACAAAACGGAACCGTTCAGGAAATTTGTTGCAACATGACGTCACAAGAGCTCAAAATCCTGCCCCTCAGCTCGCTGCTGGATGATTAGCTTTGGTTTTAGCTGTTGAGTTGTCAACAGGGACGCAGTGCTTTGCTACTAATTGTCAACACTACGACAACCAGATAACAAGATTCAAGGGTATCACAATTCACAGGTAATTGAAAAGTTTTAATGAAAAACAATAGTGAGGGAGAGTGAAGTAGGTCGGGTATGCTAGCTTGACTATGACAACCTTAACAAGTAGATATGGTGCGAAACTCAACCTGCTATGGTTCAGTAAAAAAATAATAATAAATTTGACTTCTTATTACTTGCACACCAACTCTGACGGATCATCAGTAGAGCAGGTGTTTAGCTAATCTACCACTGCTGTGTTCAGGCGATCACTTATTAATAATCACAAAAGAAACATCCATCCTGAAAACATGATACTGTAAAAGACTAAATGTTTTGTTCTTTGTGCGGGAAATGTTTGTTGTCTTTTGGTGGTGAATCTTGATATACCAGTGGAGCTGTTGTTATCAGTCAGTTGCCTTGGCAACAGGTCTGTGTGCATTAAAGCTGACAGAGAATAAGAATTAAAACCCACAGACTGGTCTGAACAGTTCCAGCAGGAAGGAGGCCATGAATCCAAATCTTTCTCCCCTTGCATGCGTGAGTTCTCTCAGGGTACTCTGGTTTCCTCCTAGGGGACACTAGCACTACTCTTTCTTTACATCAAGAAGTTTCTGGGCTCAAGTCCCAGAAACTTACATGGAGTTTGCATACTGTGGTCCTCTCCAGGTACTCTTCGGATAGTCTGAAAACATGAAGGTGAGATTGACTGGTTTGATTTACATTTTTGTTAAGTGCGTGCGTGCGCGGGTGTGTGTGTGTGTTGAAGGTGAAGTATGTACATTTTTAAAAATATGTTTTTACATATTTGCTGACATCATCATTATGTTGTAGCAGTATAATATGGGGTAGATAACCTGTGAAAAAAAATCTACCTTCTCCCAGTGCTCCCAGTACTGCAGAAATACACAACTCACTAAAACAACCTGTCAGAGCCGGGAGGAGGGTCTTAGCGCTGTCAATCACTCTTGTGCTCAACCTCTCCCACTTACTCTGTGCTAAGCTACAGCTGGTTCACCACAACATAGCCTGCCACTTATGTGAGTTAACATTGCCACCATTGATGGTGGATAAACAGTTGTTCTGTAACAATCTCTTCCTTTAACACATTGAACGGTGCACAGGACACTGATTGACAGCACTAAAACCCTCCCCCTGACTCTGATTGGCTGTTTTTGACGAGAGGTGCATTTTTGCAGTTGCAATAGCAACACTGAGAGGAGGAACTTGATGTTTGAACTTGATGAGATGATCCATCTCATAGCATACTGTCACTGACAGTTGTGGAAAAAACATATATGAGTAAAAGTGACTTACTGCAGCTTTAATATGGGCTACAACTAAGTAGAAGTTGAAAACTCTTAAAAGCACTTTGGTTGAGAAAGCTGAACTGGATTGAGTGGACGACTTGTTCTGGGAAAAAGACCTTACCGTGTAGATGAGCCAAATTTTCATGTTCCATATCCCACAGATAATAGCTTATGCACTTTTTTTCTAGCCACTGATTCTTTCAGATTGGCTCCTTATATGATTTAAGGGGCATATTGGATCAGATTTGAGCAATGCCTTGGGAACAATTATTCTCATAATAATTCATCTCATAATAATTCATTCATAATAATTCCCATCACTGTGAGCGCCTCTAAGTGATTGGTCAAGTTGTGTAGATAAGAACAATAATTTTACAAACTGAAACTTCTCGTTCGACATGTTGGACAACACTCATCCTGAGATTTTGCCGTTTTTCTGCGACTTCATTAAATCAGTTCGTAACCGGGTTTGCACAGTTCCATTGCATTTTTGGGTCATATTTTTGTGACAATTCTGGAAATTATGTCATGGAGAAAGGAAACTTTAAAAAAAACAGATTGTTTTTGGAAAAACAAAAATACCTTCTTAGGGATGAGGCCTTGACAGTTTGATACCTAACATCCTGTGTTCTTCTGAATGTTGTTTTCAGGTGGGAACCTACTATTGGGTTCCTGAAGTCCACAATTAATTGTGCAAATTGGTTTCTTTAAAAGGTGTGTGTGTGTGTGGGTGTGTGTGTGTGTGTGTGTGCGGGTGTGTGTGTGTGTGTGTGTGTTGGGTGTGGGGGTGGGGGGAGGGGGGGAGTCTTTGAAGAACTCGATTAGTGTCAATTGATTCTCTAAATTGTGCACATATTTTGAGGAATGGTTGGAAGACGGTTTTGTCCTCTGACATAATGTTTTATATTCTTCCACCTCTGGTCTTTTCTTTTCTTTTTTTTCCTTTTTTTTTTTTTTGTCCGTCTCCTTCGCCTCAGGAGGTTAGACATTGGACTCGCCCCTCTTCTCTACCCGGTTTTCTTTTTCCTTCCTTGCCTCCTCTTGAGAATTGGAAAAGGGGGGAAGAGGGGAAGTGGAGACGGGGAATGTGGAAGGTGCTAAATTAGCTGGCTGATCCGCGCTCATTGCCGCATACACATCCCCCTATTACCGCGCGCCCGGCGCCGCTTAATATTCCGGGCATGGCGGGCGCGTCTCGATAGCAGATTTATCAAATGGGAAAATGAATGTATGATGATCAGTTAAATTGAAAATCAGCGCCCGGGTGACAGGCCGAGCTGACACCTCGGTAATTAGAAAGAAAAATGATGGCGTCCGAATGCATAATAGAGCAAAAACAATTTGCGCAATCCCCCCACGCCGTAATGATCGCGCGTTCAAATTGAAAATTTCTCCCGGTTGAAATTGAATTCATAAAGTGTGATGCATGAGCGGCGCCGGGGCCCCAGCAGGAGGGCCGGGGGCCGGTCCTGCCTCGGCTTGATCGATTGGTCGTTTGAGTCGGAGACACACACGCGCGCACACACACACACACACACACACACACACACACACACACACACACACACACACACACACACACANTAGATAGATAGATAGATAGATAGATAGATAGATAGATAGATAGATAGATAGATAGATAGATAGATAGATAGATAGATTGGCCATCCATCCATATTTTCTCTCCAGGGCCGTATTTAGTAGGATTTCCTCAAATGGGGCCCACTGAATAATCTTAGTCTCACACTAAAAAGAAAAATCTATTACATAATTTTTTTTATTGTGCTGTTGCCAAATATTTACCCCGGAAGTGAAGTAGTGATCTTCAATCAAAGAGTAAATAGATAAATACATGCAGTTTATGGGGAGTGGCTGTATTTGTTTAGCCCAAAATGTGTTTAATTTGATGACTTTTATAGTTTTAAAAAGGCAAATTGTGGGCATATAAATTCTTTAAGTTTAAATTGTGACTGTGAATTTCGTGCCCCACTACGGTTATGTCCGTCACTAAATTTATTTTGGTAGCCAAAGTTACACAAATGTCTTGATTAGAATTTGTCTATAATTGTTTAATCATTCACTTGTTTGTGAGTTGAGAAGGACTGTGTATATTGGGACACATTATATAATTATGTACTTTACAAAATGTAAGAAATGTTTCATGTTATAGTAAGAATTTAGGTGTGAATGCACCTTTAGTGCTAATGCATACTTATAGTGCTAATGCTAAAAAAAAATAAAAAATAAAAACTCAGGCTTGTAATCCTGGGCCTCTATTGGACAATCAGTTCTTAGCTGTAACTGTCAGAATAGATTTAAAACATTTCATAAATCAGATATGCCAAAAGTTCTCAAATGTAAACTCGTTCATTTGTTTCGGCTGATTTCAGCAGTTCTGCATATTTCTTTGGTCAGAAATGTAGATGAAAATCCGCACAGAGAAAGGAAGCGAAAATTCAGTCTAATTAAAGGGAACGTGTTCAGAGTCAACCACATGCTCAGACGTCAGTGAACGTCTCACACTGTTTAAGAAGTGAACGCACCGCCGTGTTTTCTATCTGCTCAATAACAACAACACAAAAATAATAGTCTGTGTGTGGGGGCGGGGTCTACATGAAATCCTCTGCTTTCTGTTTTGATTTGTTTTATTTTTTTCTCTCTCAATCTCAAACTCGGGCTGCAGCAAAAGGCCTGGCAGCCTGTGCGTTTTAATTAAGAAACCAACCGATTATAAGAAAGTCTTTCACCTAAAATAAATTCAAATAATAATAATAAAATAGAAAGATAAATAAAAGGAATACAGCGAATGAACGCAGGGATTTCACACAGCACGCGCGGAATGAGCGATTGAATGTGATTGTTTCGGGACGTTACTGGAGGCCTTGTGGGGAAATAATGTCCTTATGAATTAAATAATAGGGTTATTACTTTCATTGATTTTAGCTGTCTGGGAATTTAGTGTTCAGCCTCGGTCTTAACCCATCCTCCCTGACGCTGTTTCTCACTCCTCTTCCCTCCTCTTCCTCTTGTCTAATTATTTTTTTCCTGTAGGAACACCCCCCCCCCCACACACACACACACATACACCCCACCAAACCCTCTTCCTTCAGCGCAAACAGCACAGTCACTGAGCGAAAATTATGTAAATATTATTAAAGGGACTCCGGCGTGGGGAAAATTCATTTTAGGTCGGCGCAGCGAAAGTAAAGCCCTGTCCCTCGGATCTTCCCTCAATTTATTTGCAAATAAAGGCGAGGTGACCGGGAGGGATCAGGGGATGTTTAGCCGGGGCTGTCAACACTGAGCCAGAATTAATGCTTTTAATAATTGGGATTTCGGTTTCTAGGGAGTTGGAGGCGTTTACACTTCATAAGCCAAACACACACACACACCCACACACACACACACACACACACACCCACACACACACACACACACACACACACACACACTCTCTCTCTCTCTCTGTGTTTTTTTTTTAAAGGGGATTTGCGCATGTCCATTGCACACTTCTATTTGGGCACATTTGACAGAACAAACAACTCCTCCGTTTCCCCCATACACAGTAAAAATAAACTGTTAGAATCTCAGTTATAGAATCGGTGTGACATTTTGGGGAACATTTCATCTGGACAGGATGAGTCAACGGTTTCCTTAACAGCTACATGCACTTAAATCAGTAAAATTCATTCCAGTTAACTAAATGCGTCAGATTTGGACTAATTATTAGGATCCACTAGCTAAACTAGTTTGAAACAAAACAAGACAAAAAAAGATAGTTTGGACATCAGGCATTGGACAAGATGAAACGGCAGATTAATGCACATTTTAAATCTATTCAAATGTGTGGCACTGATTGCACTGTCTTAGTAAATCTGGAAAAAAGTTTTAATTCTCCCTTTGAAACTGACATTTCTCAACTGGAGGTCTTGCAACACTCCTTAACTTTAAACTAAATCACAAATCCTTCATAGTGTAAGCAAAACAATGTCAGTCTTTCCAATTTCTTTTAAACAACACATATTGATGAAAGGATGGCCAAAATTGACAGAACCAATATAATTTGGTCAAAATGTTCATGTAGGACTTTCAGAACTCTGATCATTAATATTTAGTGGCCACTAAGATTTTTTTAGAGACAAATCTCTGAGCTGGTTTGTGAATGAGGCACTAAATGTTTCCAAATTGTCAGTCGATGTTTAAAATTTGTTCCAACACTGAGGCAAGTAAACCGTCGTCAAGACGACCACAGTTGTAATGTCTCGTTCGATAGCAAACGATTTATCAAAGTTAAAAGCAGTAGCTTGGGCGCAAGTTTAACTTTAGCTTTACTGCTGTTGCCAGAGATGAATGCAAATTTAAATAGTTGGTCCAACACAGCAACTTTGTGAACAACCAGCAACTTTGTCAACAACCAGCTGTATGGCAGTCTATAATGTTTGCTAAGCAGACATGTTCATTCATACTGCAAACCACGTAAACAAATCAGCCAAGCTGGTCTATGATGGACACCGCACACACACTGTAAAACAGGATTTTGGAGAGTTGTAGAAATTAGCCATCAAAATTTTCATTATTTTAATCCAGAAGTAGTTTTTGAACATACCGATTTGTGACAGTTGAATTCTAACTTGTTTGTAGCGTATTAAAACATTTTTGATTAAAAAATGTCCATGAAGCTGTTGAATTGGTTTAACGTCGACATTTCTCACCGATTCTGTGATGTGTCCAGCAGACAACTATTTAATGATGAATTATTGATCAATTTAGAAATAACAGGCTTTAAAAATTCTCATTAGACTTGTGGTTAATAAAGTTTTTTGTGTTGAAGAAAAATCTAAAGCACCATCCAGCTTTAGCTAACCAATAAAGCTGGCTAGCAAGCCCAGCTCTCAGCTGTGAAGCAATTAGAAATAATGAACGGCACAGCTTGACTCTTGATGTCAGAGGAAACAGATTCCACAAAAACATATAGCAATAGAAAAAGCATTAGATCCCTTAATCAAAATAAATAAATAAATAAATAAAAATAAAATTAAAAAAAAATATATATATATACAACTTTAGCAAGTTTAGCTATGTCAAACATGTTAAAAGCTAAGCTTCTTCACCCATGTCAGTGGTAGACAATTAACACCATAGTTACGATTTTAAGGGCAAATTTTAACATACTACTTTGTGGTCCAATATTTTAAAAAAAATTGCATTCAACCTGAACTAGTTATGCTAAAGTGCTAAAGCTAAAGTCAAACCTGCAGGTATATTTAGATTTGTAACCCTGAGGGAGTCATTTCCAGTGAAAAGAGCACATTAGATCTCGTTGTACAGGTAAATGTTTATATGTTTACATATTAAAATAGATGTCAATACATTAGCCTCAGTATGCCTTAATAAACCAATTGCTATGTTTTTTTCCCCCTTGTTGCCATGGAGAACACGCCAAATAAGAAAAACAATCCATACTGAATAGTTAACAGTTAACTCATTTAATTGGGTAAGTAAAATTTAAGTTATTGCCAATAAAATTAGCCAATATGAATTAATATTGCTACACTCATTATTAGGATATGAGCATTTTAAACAAAATGTAGAGTGAAAAGTCTTTAATGAGATTATAGTGTAAATGTTTCACTTTTAATGACTAATAAAATGTAATGCTCTCCAAAATTCCCATTTGGATTATAGTCCTAAAAGTTTCTAACAACAATTAGTTAAAAAAAATAAATAAAATTAAAAAAATGCTAATGCATATCACCAGGCTTCCTTTCTTCCGTGTCCCCTCCTATATCTTTATCTGTCTCGGCCCGGAGGGAATCACAGTCCTATTAGAACAAATGACGAGGGGCCCAGGCGCTTTTGTTAAAAAAAAGAAAAAAATCCAAGGCAGGCGGGCGCGCGCCTGTCCTATTATGTGCAACACATGATCAATAGGGCGATAACACAGCAACATCAATATAAGCGACAGAACAATGAGGGATATCATCGAGCATCTATCTTAATATAGCCGACTACAAGGGCCGTCTGACAGCCGCGGCAGCTCATGAAAATTCCGCCCCACGAATCTCCCACCATCTCCGCCTCCTGCTCAATAGACTATGCACGCTCACGCACGGCGCGCGCGCGCAAACACACACCGGCGCGGTGCAGCTGGCGCGGCTATTATTTTCCCATTTCAATTTGACACCCCTGCCTTTCATGCTAATTCTATTATTGTAGGAAGTTTATGTGATTCCATATCACTGGAAATCGGTAATGTCTAATAACCCTTTGGGCTGAAACGAAAGAAGGGGAGAGGAAAAGAGAAAGAAGGGATGTGTGTGTGTGTGTGTGGGGGAGTTGGGGGTGTACGGTGGTGGTGGGTGGGGGGGTTACTGCCTGGAGACCTGCGGCAGCCAGTGGGAAAATAATTACTTTCATATCAAAACTCAGCAGGAGGCGCAGGGTCCTATAGCCCGCGGCCACTAACCTCATTCCAGCTCGGCCTTTCAAATGAATAAATTTGTTAAAGCAATAAATACAAACAGCCAGACGGACTTGAGCTCCAGCTCTTGCATGGCTCACGACACAGAGGGGGTGAGGGGAGGACAAAAAGAGGGGGGGGGGGGGATTTCCTGCTGTAACGTGACAAAACTCTAGCTGCCCTGATCCAAAAAGCTTCTGTCAAACATCCTTTTTCTCTCTCCAACGTCAAGACAAACTGGATTCAATTAAAACAATAACTTTATTTATCAAAAATGTTTACATATAAATATCGTTATCTCATTTTTTTTTGTTGTTTTTGTTTGTTGTTGTTTTTTGTTTTTTTTACAATATTTGAGGATTTTTGTTGTGTACCTTTTATTGAAGCCTATAGTTTTTCTTACAAGCTGTTCACAAAAACAAAAGAAAAGAAGGATAAAAGAAAAAGAGCGAAACCTGCTTCTGAAAGGTGTGTGTTGAGGGCCAGGGGGTCGTTGAAAAGGCTGGACTCGTCATACCCTTTAAAACAAAAAAGAAAATAAACAAAAGATCAAGTCTCCTGATTCCTGATATGTTTCAGAGTGTCTCGGCAGAACTTTGGGAATGTTTGAATTGGTTGGAGCGTTTTTTTTTTTTCTTTCCCTGGTCCTTTGTTTGTGTTTGCTCCTAGAAAGTGTTAGTCCATATCGACATCCTCTCCATCTGTTCCTGGTGTTTCTCCACAGTCTGTGTTCGCCTCGGCGAGGCCTGGAGACCCCGGCTCCTCTCTCGTGCTCCTTTCCTTTGAACTCTGCTCGACCTCCGTTCGAGATGTCGGCCCCCCGTCCTCGCCGACCGGAACCGTCTGATCCGCACCGTCGGACGGTGGAGGAATGGGGAAGGCTGCCTTTTTGCAGCTGCCGACGCGGTCCCTGGTGTCGCCCGCCTCCGATGTGACACCGAGGTGATGGTGGTGTGTGTGCTCCGTATGGGTCGAGTTCAAACGGTCAGTGGTGCTGCCAAAGGCGGAGAGGTCGGAGGGAGCCGGGCTCCCTTCGCTCGGCGAGCGCCTCTGATCCTGGGCGAGTCTGTCGGAGTTCTCCTGACATGGAGCTGCCTTCAGGGCGGCTTGGGGCACCAAGAACCCCAAAGGCTGATGGGTGATGGGGTAAAGCAGGAAGTGCCCCTTGCCCACCAGCGTCCTTTGATTGGGCAGCGAGGAAAAGTCCAGTTGGGATTTCCGCCGTGGCATGGTGTCGGAGAGGAGGCTCTCCACGCTGAATGGGTTCCGCTTCTGCATGCCGGGCGACCTCTGACCCCCAGGGCCGGGGCCGTGTGTGCTGCCCGGAGAGACCTGCTCCGGTTCCCCCACGGTTCTTTGGTTTGGCTGGTTTTGCGGCTGACCGAAGTCGTGTCGCGTTTGGTCGCAGCTGGATTCGCCCCTCGACGGCGGCAGTTCCACGTGGATGGAGGGCGGCGGCGGCTGCTGCTCGCTGTCGGTGAACTGCGACACCCCGCTGTCGCTTTCGGAGCCGCCCGGTGTGTGGAAGCTGTCGCCCGACAGGAGCTTGTTCTGGGACTTGAGCAGCTTCCTCTCCTGTTTGCGCTTCTTCTTCTCGGCCCGCTCGCGCTCCCGCCGCGCGATCTCCTCAGGGTCCATGGGCTCGCCGCTGCAGGTGGTCGGGTGGGAGTTGTGAGCGGGCCGCCCGGGGCCCTTCTTCGTGTTCTCCTTCTTCCTCCATTTAGCTCGTCTGTTTTGAAACCACACCTATTCACACACACAAAGAGAGTGCATGTAAACATTTACTCACACAACTACATAGAAAACTTTTTCCAGTTGGTGTTTTAAACTCAGTGTTGCTACATTGTGGCATTTTGCTGGGTGATAAATCGTTCCAGAAGTTATCGTGATAAACGATAATACAGTTTTGAGACCATTTTCAAGAAATATAATGTAAGGGCATAATAAGGCAACAACATGTTCTGATATATTAAGAAGCTTTAAATTCTAATGAAGGTTTCACACTGGAATTGGAAGACATTTTAAATAAGAAAAGAAGAGAAACAACAAATAAAACGGATATTGAAGTCTATGCACACAAAATTGTGACTTCAAAAAAAAGGGCTACTTGAGACAAAAGCACCATGGTGAAGATATTTGTCGTCCAGTTTTTGGTAGAAAGAGAAAAACAACAAATAATGCAAAAATAAATTATTGAGCTTGTTTTCTATATTATGCGATTAATTGATATAGTGCTTATTGTGGCAGGCCTATGTGTTAAAACAAGGAATTTGAATCTTTCAGGATGGATTATATATTTTACACATGAATTGGAGCTATTTGTTTTGTAAGAAGTGTTGAAATTACATGTGTAATAACTGGCTTTATGTAAATAAACTGAATTAAGTCAAATTGAAAAGGAAGCAGGTCACTGTGAATTATGTTATTATGGGTTAGGGACGCAGCAATCAAATTTTTTCCCCTCCAATGCTGATATGTGAGGAATAGTATCAACTGATACCGATACGATACAGGACAACAGCACTGAATTGACTTAAAGGTTTACATTTTTTTAATCACTCACATAAATGTACTGAATTACAGATTTATTTGATCATTCTACACCAGTACAGCTCACTTAAATACACCCATAGCTGTACAATTTTGGTTAAACATGTAAAAACAACAAAACTTTAGACAAATCATCTGTAATTAGGAATTCTACATATAATATAAAATAAATAAAGAATAATTGCGCTCAGAGCACAAAGCATAATTAGATTGAATGGATCTACCATTATTGACAGCCAATTGTCACCAATAACCGACCTAGAATTTTTTCCAATATTGGGGCCGATACCGATATTAATATCAGATGGTGCATCTCGAATTATGGTTATCAATCAATTGACAATGGGAAAGTTATTTTGACACCAGACTGAACATCTCAGCCATATTAAATCTTCATGCTGGCCTTTTCTGTGAAATTATCCAGTTTCACTTTTTAATTTGTTTTTTACATACAGCCACATGCTAGTTTCTCAGTTGATTGAGCAATTTAGTTGTGAAATATTATGTAATCCCAATCACATCGACCCTCCATAAACCAACCTTCCAGCCGCAGAAGGCACAGGACAACCGTCAGTAGTTTTTTGAGCACACACTTTAGTATTTTCCTCTTTTTTTACTTACTATTTTCATATTTTGAATCTAATTTCTCCTCCTGATGTGTTCTGTGCTGCACTTTCTAAAGCCTGCTGATCAGACTGCTGTTCCTGTTGTAGGTCATTAATTTATGAACAACCAAAAGCAGAAACTCTTGTCAGCATTCTTTGTTTTTTGTATAATCATGTATGTATAATCAGTTGGTATACGTGCTATATTTTTATTGTCCATTTTTGTTTGTGAAAGAAAAGTCAGATTTGGAGATGATGATTTTGAAGCATAAATCCAGTATTCCTTCCACTCTGGTGAAATTTTTAATACATCTGTCATTCAATGGATTTATGAATTAAAAGTCACAATACCGTATTAGAACCAGGAGCAAAGTTAGTCACTTGGTTCAGTCAAGTGGTTTTAATAAAAACCTTTTTACTAATTGTCACTTCATGAAGCTGTTATTTTTGAGGTTCTAATTCAGTTTTGGTCATTGTCATAGTTTTGGGTTACAATTTGGTCATAAGTAGTCATCTTAGTTTTGGTCTAAATTTACAAAAATGTGAAGTCCTGGATTAATGAATGTTCATAACCTTTGACTTTTTTCACATGGTTCTAAGAGTGTTTAGACTTCACTGTTTTCTCAACTCTTTCCCCCAAAACGAAAATTTAGGTCTGACTGAATTTTATCTGACGTGTTTGAATTATTTTTAATTGGAAGGAAAAAGAAGAGCAAAATCGACCTGCTTGAGTTCTTAAGGTTTTGTCACTCAGAATGCTTCAACAGAAAAACAAACATTTTATTTTGACATACCGATGTCGTCATTTCACTCTGGTGGTCTTGCATTGACATTAGGATCAAACTGCATTTCATGTGATTTTTATCTCGGTATAACTGGAATGACTTTCTTATGAACTGATCTGATCTGAACTTTCTCAAAGTGGATTCCACATAACATATGAATTGGAGTTGTTTGCTTTATGTTGATGATAAACATAAAGTGCTAAATAATCTCAACCTTTTGAGATTTATGTTTTTGTTTTTAATTAATATTCCAGTGTTCCATTTAATTTTTTTTCTTTTTCTTTTTTGCTTAATGATATATATATTTTTTGTTGTTGCTATGTAAATAAACCTGCCTCTCCTTACATTGTTGTGATAAATTCATATTTCTGGTAGTGTTTGATTGGTTTTCATATAGGTTTCTCATAACTGTATACTTGAGTAAAAGAAAAACAAAACAAAACAAACAAACAAAAAAAACATCCAGTCTCAGCCAAGACATTCAATACTTCTGGGGGCCACTTTAAAACAACTATCAAACACAACGGCTCTCCCAACATCAAACATCATTTCATAGCTGTAAGAGAAAAAAAATGCATGAAAGGGAAAAAAAAAAAAAGAGCAAGAATAAAAAAGGAAAATTCACAACAAATCCATAGAAATTCCCCCAAATTTGAAGACAATCACGTTCTTTATCGCCTTGCATCTATGTGCAATGCTGCTTCACACACACCTCAAGACCTCTTAAGTTCATAGGTCACAGCCTTAGGCCAGCAGGTGCTCAGATGTGCTGGTGTTAATTACCAATGAGCTGCTGTAATAGGTACATCCGCCAATTAAATTTAACTGTTCTACGGCTAAATCAGCCGTATCCCGTCTGTTCCTCCACACCCAGCCTTCTGCTCCCTCAGAGTCCCTCCTCTCCTCTCCCCCCCCCTCCACCCCTCCACCTCTTCTTTCACCGAGCCGAGGCAGGGAGCCTCCACCCGCCTTCCGGCTCCCACCGCTCGGCCTCTGGGCGCGCTGACAGCCGCATGTTCGCCGCTGATAACACCAGGAGTTTAGCATGCTGCAAGCAGGATCCGCCGAACATTGCATAATAACTGCACGAGGACCCAACATCGCGCGCGACAATGGCGCTTCTTATGAATTGTTAATGTCGGTTCTATCATCCGCTGGCAAAAAAAAAAAAAAAAAAGAAAGAAAAGAAAAAAACCTGGTGATAAAGGAGCACCGAGCAGCTTGAGGGAACAGTAATCTGAGGTTTTAAGAAACAAAATCCCCAAACAGCAAACAATAACAGCGAGCTCCTTTCGCGCCGCGCGAGTTGCTGCGAACGGCGCGCGGACTGGACGTCGCGCGCGCTTCAAAAAGCGTGTGGGAAACGAAAAGCGTCTTTCAGGTTTCCAATTCCAAAGATACAGCTCTTTAAAACAAACAATAGCATTAATAACATTAATAATAATAATAATTTCTAATAATAATTGTCATAAGTTAGCAAGGAAATGTGCATGCAGGTTCACGCTGTAGCAAAGCCTTTAATTGCGTTTTCTCATTTTATGGATTTCTGAAAATATTATCAGCTTTTTTAAAAAAAAATTATAAATTAGCAGTTTATTTTACTGTATTGACCTTATTATTACCCTTTGTATCTCTAGCTAAAAAAAAGTACATTAATTTTAGAAAAACAAAAATAAACTGCAATTTTTTTCTTGTAGAAATCACCTCAAATCAGGTTAAGCTACTGCTGTTATTGTCGTCAAAGCGATATATAAATAATTCCCTTTCTTTAGAGAATTATATAAAGTTATCAAATACAAAATGTGTTTAATAAAATATTTGTGCTGCAACCCAATCACACAATATAAGCACCAGTAATAAGACTATTAGTAGAATTATGAATAAAGTAAGAAATAAAATTTGCCAAAATAAATGAAGTGTAACATATCCTTTCACCTATCGATTCGTTTTGTAAATAGAGTTGTTTTAATTAGCCCATAAATCAATAGCTGGCCCACGTGCGAAATTCAAATGAGACCCTTTTCTGGTGCTTTCATTATTGACAAGCAGCTTCATCAGGACGGGACAGGTTTTATGGACCATAACACAACAATTATCTCCAGATGTGTTCATGCTGGAAGGTTGTTTTTTTTTTCCTTTCTGTTAAATTCAATAATTACTGGAAAATGTTAAAAGAGTAGCCAATAAAAAAAAATGGCTCCAAATTTGACAAGAAAGAAAATTCGAACAATAATAACAATAATAAATAAAGAGACATCACATTGATTTCGTTTGGCTCACCTGAACTCTGGACTCGACGAGGTCGAGCCTGAGCGCAAGCGCCTCCCGCATGAACACGTCCGGATAGTGACTCTCGTTGAAAGCCTTCTCCAGCTCCTCCAGCTGCCAGCCGGTGAAATTCGTCCTGGTTCTCCTCCTTTTGCAGCCGGGACTGTCCTTATCCGGGTCTCCGGAGTCTGCGAAACGTGCGCGCGTGCATGTGCATATGCAGACGCGCGTGTTTTTTTTTTTGTTTTTTTTTTGTTTGTTTGTTTGCGTCCGTGCGCGCGCGCGCGCGTGTGTAAAAGACAGACAGATACACACATGCATAAAGAGAGAGAGAGGGAGAGATTGAGAGATGCTGAAGTCTCGTCGACAAGTAAATGTGAGTAACTTAGTGTAAAATTGCCAGCATTGGTTTGTTGTTTGATCAAATACTTTAAAACAAATTTGCTAACAGAAATTAATATCAAAAACATTTTTCCATTGAAGTGCAAATAATAAAGGGCTAATTACTCTTAAAACAAACTTGCAAAAAAACTAAGAGAACAATATTTATGAGGGATGACATGAGAGTGTTAATATAGCCGTAGGGCCCTACATTGATAGGGCCCTTACGGGCAATGCTAAGTGCTCCTCAATTTAAAAACTGAAATCATCCATCAAACCTTATCCAAACTTGATCTTTTAAAAACTTTTTCAATTACCTTTTTTTTTATTTTTTATTTTTTTTGGTAATTGCCAGTTTTTATAATATATAGTTTCTACTTTTACCAGCTTTAGGAATACAGACTAATATTTTATTCAACAACTTGAATTGAACAAACTTTAGAGTTTTAAACCCCAGATAAATAAAAAAAACAAACAAACAAACAGGTAGACTCACCTGCTAGTTTGAACTGCTGGCTGTCGGATGAGAGTAAAGGGCTGGAGGAGACCACAGAGGCCGAGCACGAGCCGTTCAGTAATCCGTCTATAGAGAAGGGTACGGCGGCCGCGGACTGCAGCTGGTGTCCGCTCGCGAGCTCGTAGACGTGCTGGTGGTGGTGGTGGTGGTGATGGTGGGAACCGAGCGAGTAGGGGAAACCCACCAGGCCGCCCAGGGAGCCGCCGAACTGGGCGTGAGGATGCTCGAGAACCCGGCTGTCCATGTTCGGCGGAGCTCGGCCGAAGTGAAGACGCAGAGGGAGGCGGTGTGGCTGAACATGCAGTCAGAATAGATGGGGGGAAAAAACAGTCAGGAGGCAGAGGAGGAGGAAGAAGGAGGTGAGGGGAACGGTGGCGGACACGCGCGGAGCCTCGACCACCGAGCGGCGAGCGACGAGGCTGAGGAGGCTGATATCGCTGCTTCTCTGACGGTCCAGCCCAGACGGTAACCCTGGTCTCTCTGAGTAGCAGCAGGCTCATTAGGACTCCTCCATCTGCTCCCGGGACCAATAAGAAGCGTTAATCGTTCGGTGACGTCAGAGACGCGGTTAATGGAGTAACTGAAGGAAACAGGAGAGAGCTAGAAAAGAGAGAGAGAAAGAGAGAGAGCGAGGGAGGCGTTTCTCTCTCTTTTTTTCGCTTTTCTGGATCAATCGCTAATTACCTGGCGCGGTGCTTTAATTCAGACCTGTCAAAACAATGAGGACGAGGCTAATCTGGCACTCGGAAAATATCCAAGTGACTGAAAGTCCAATTCCATTAAATTCCCGGGAATAAAACATGGAATTGTTCAAACGAGAAAGCACAATTTCATCCGCTTAGCAGATGCTACAGGTGCATCTCTGTAAACCAGAATATGATCATGAAGGTAATTAATTTCAGTAATTCAGTTCAAAATGTCAAACCAGCTGTTTAAACCATAATAATGTCGATGATTGTGGGTTTAAAGTAAATTTTCCAGAAAATTTGAACGTTACAATAAACCAGTGAAACATTTTAAATACAGAAATGTATTCAAAACATGAACCTACATAAACATGGGGAAGACTGCTGACCAATGGTGGGTAAGCCACAAAATCAGAAGAAGCTGACTGTCCACAATGCTGCACTCAAGCATTTTAATAGAAAGTTGAGTGGAAGGAAAACTGAGAGAGTTGTGAAATTCACAAGCTGCAGCCCATCAATGTAGACCTACCTGCAAACCAAAATCATCAAACTGAACAAAAACACCCATTAGAAATATTTATGGCTCTGTATGACATATGAACTTAACTTTTTTTTTTAAATCTAATTTGCTGAAATAAATGGACTTTTCAGTGACAATTGCTTAAACTTGCATGCAGCATATCCTCCTGTTTAAATACACGGATTATCAATGCATCTTAATGGAAATATATATACATTAAAACACTAAAATTCAGGTTAAAACTGCCGACATGTCATGACAGTAACATGAGGCAGATAACCTGTGAAGAGATTGAGCTCCTCCACCTTATCCCAGTACCGCTAATGCCATATGAAAAAATGCACTACTCAAGACTAGAGACAACCAGTCAGTGTTGGAAATTTCTGTTCCAATAACTACAGAAAAATTGATCTTTGTCTTTATTTCTATTCGGAGGCAAAAGCGTTGAAAGACCCGTCTCGCTGAACTGAACAGTCAGCAGACGAGCCCTGAACGACAGCAAAACAGAACACACCCCAAGTCTGACCTTATCTCTGTTACCAGGTGGACAACAGAGCCACATCTTTATCCACTGTCATGCAGCTGCCCCTCACCTCATTGGAGGGAACAATTTCAGTTGGACATTCCTTGGGGAAAAAAAAAAAGCACACCCAACATGAATGGCAGGAAACTGACGGAGAAACAACTTATCGTTCCGGGAAAGCCATATATATCTGCCGTCATCTGTGGTTATGCTAACGTGACTTAGCATTCACGACAGGCCTTACAGACAGGGAGAAGTTGTATCATAAGATAGAGCAAGGTGGCAGCACATGAGCTGATGTACAGCGCTAAGACCCGCCTCCTGCCTCTGATTGGTTGTTTTTAGTCAGCACTGGGAGAAGACAGAAAAGTTAAAAAAAAAAAAAATGTTCTCAATTTTTTGTCTTTTTTAATTTTTGATTTATTTTTTTTCCCACAGATTAAACTTATTTAGTTAATAACCAATTAATGACCCTAGATATATTTTGGAAAAAAACCTCGTGGACAGAAAACAAATTTATCCAAATGCTATATAAACAAATATGATAAGTCTGATAATGTTAATATGTATAAGTTATACATATTAACATTTGTTAATATGTTTATTTACCTGAAATATTTCTGTGCAACAAAAAAATGTAAATAAAAGCACACACACACATACAAACTCTGGCCTGGTGATATGTGTGTGTCTGTATGAGAGCATGGGATGTGTGTTTATCTAAAGTGCGGCTGCATTTCAAATTGGTTTTCTTTTCACCTCGAATGAAAGATGTTGCATCGTATCGGATAAATTAACACGTGCGACCTCGTCGGTCTCACATTGTGTCATTGTCCCGTCCAGCTGGACCTTCTGAAGAGGTCAGTCCCATCAGGGGAGGATGTTGTCACGGAGTGACGGCGATCACTACCATCTCCTTTCTGTTGACTCATGGTCGTCTCTCTCTCTCTGTCCGCAGAACAAAATGGACTCTTTCACAGTTTAACACTAACCTGTGCCACTGTGGAAGAGAGCGTGAGCTCTTCTCCTGCTTTTGAACGACAATGAATGAAAACCTCAGATTTAATATAGGGTTAGAGTCCAAGTTCACTGGCTGAAAATAAAAAAAACCTCTCTTAATATAGATAAATGATGAGTCTTTAAATTAAGTTGCCATTACATCTAATTTGTCAAATCATAATAGAAGCTCCTATATTAGCAGAAGCAGTGTTTTTATTTTGAACTCCTGTCTTATAATCACCCGTCATTATACATTTTTAATAATTTCTTTAAAAAAGATTTGACGATTGCATATTGTACAGGGTTCATCTATGGAACCACATTCAAGAGATTGTAACAAAACCGAGGTATATTATTAAAGTCTTTAGCTAAATTTAGTTAAGTGAAAAATACATAAATGCAGTAATTTTTATAACAACTTAGTTAACATAGTTACTTGATAATGATGTAAAATATGCACTGTGTGCCTGAAAAAGACATAATATTGCCCTTCTAATGTCTTGACAGCTTAAGAATCCATAAGGATACAATTATCTCTGCCAGAAGGTGATTGTATCAAACTACAAAAATGGCCGAGTGGAGGAGAGGGGCGGGGCCTGAAACCTCTCATTAACATTTAAAAGGACCGCAGCAGAACAGGTAAACAAGGGTCTGTGCTAATAGAGATCCAATAACCAGGAATTCAGACCAAAGCATTGCAGTTCTACTTTATATAGGCCATAGGTGGACGATTTACACGTGAAAAGGAAGGATTTAAAAGCATTATGTATCCACTTTGACGTGGAGGAAGCTGGAGTACCCAGAGAGAACCACAGCTCCACGAGGAGAACAAACAAAATATAGATATATAGATGAGATTTTTTTGTGTGACGTCAGTGATCCAGTCTCTACGTCGGTATAAAAACAAATAAACAAAAATCGAGATACCTACTTCATGTCGAGATATTTCAAATCGAGATAGTTCCTGGGGCGGGGCGCGTGCTTAGTGGAGGTTTTGAAAATAGAAAAAATGGCTCCAATTAAAATGTGAAGTTTATCCTGTCGCGTGAAGGTTCTGGGCCTGTTGTGTGTGTGTGTGTGGGCGTGCGTGTGTGTGTGTGTGTGTGTGGGCGTGTGCGTGCGTGTGTGTGTGTGTGTGTGTGTGTGTGGAGGGAGGGGGGAATGGTGCTCGAACTGAAGTGTGAATTGGACAAATGGAAAATGAAAGACTTCGAGAGGCCAGGAGCAACACCGGGTGTCCAGGTGGCCATCTTTGGACGGGGAGGCGGGGCGCGCACGAGGAGGGGAAAGATTATACATATAAATTGTAAACGGTGTCGCGCGCGGGCCAAATCTGACCCGAGGCGGAGACCGCTTCACTCTGCGTTAAATGTCTTGACAGAGAGCCACCCCTCGTGCTGGTGAATACTGAATGGTAATCAGAGCTGGTTGAATAAACGCCCCCTCGCTCCTCCCTCCTCTCTCTCTTCCATTACTGTGAATTAATTCGACTTTATTTATCCAATTTCTGGAGCTGACAGAATGTTAATTTGAGTTGAGATTTCTCTCCGCTGCGACCCGCGAGCCCCGGGATTGGCGTGTTGTAATAACCTGAATCTTTCACCAGAAGCTTCGATAATTGTTACCTTATTAGCATGTAAATTGTTTAATTAATATTATTATGAAGAACCATATAATCCCTTCGTTACTTGACCCCGAGTCCACGCGCCGAGCGGGGGGCTTTTTCTGCATTTCAATGTCTGACTTTTTTTTTTTTTTAATAGACTCTTTAATGTCGGCTGTTCGTTTGGATGTTATGAAGCAAGCCCCCGTTTTTTCTTTTCTTCTTTGAACCAAATCTGTACAGAAGCTTTGAACAGCTTGAGTGGCGCTTTCCATGTCAACCCTTCTCTCTCTCTCTCTCTCTCTTTCTCACTGTTTCTCTCTTTATTTCCTCCCTTGCTCTGTCTGATGTGTATTTATTTCCGTTGCTGCCATTTCAGAACATCAAACTCGGACACTTTCTTGTCATTTTGCGTATAGAAGCTGTTTGAACCCCCCCACACACACCCCCCCACACACACACACACACTGGCTGCGCGAGCCAAACACATGCAGCGCTGAATGAAAAGCAGCCCTTGACATGAGGTCCTCAGAGACCGCAGCATTTAAATTCCCTTTTCTTCCTCCTTTTTTTTTTTTTGCTGGGCACGAGTGACATTGTCAGATGCTAGCTTTAATTAACTTGATAATAAGATGGGCGACGCACACACACGGGGCAGGGTTCGGCTTGCCTCGCCTCCCGCTCCTCCTCCTACTCCTCCTCTAGTCGATCTGAGCAAGAAAAAAAACAAAAACGCCACTCAAGGACAGCAAGATTAATAAAAAAAAATACTAATAAAAAAAATAATATGAAAGGTAATCTCTGCTGAGGTGTCTCAGCTCAACGCTGTTGTCACAAAACGTCTTAAAGAAAACCAGTGAAAAACGTCACACATTGTGTGGATGTTGGAGGGAATTCCTGAACAAATTCCTGTTCAGGAAATTGTTCCTGTGGGCTGGCCTCTGATGTGGACGCAGTCATTTACACGTGCACCAACAGCTGTTGGATACAGAAAATGCTGACTAGAAATCATTTTCGCGCTGTAGTTTCTGGCGCCCCGTCTAGCAAAGCGCCCTGGGCACTTGCCCCTACGCACCACATATATTGCATTCCGACTTTTGCACCACTGAACTAAAAAAAAAGAAGAAAAAAAAACCACATCACATACACCTTCCAGTTGATCCAAGGTGTCAATCAGCTCAGTTAAGCTATTTAATCCCACCAGCAACAACAAAAAGAAACTGAAGAAAATATTATTTCTTCAGTTTTACTTTTGGAAGCTCTGAAAGTGTTGTTTTGGCTTTTGGCCACTAATTCAAGTTTAGAAATGAAATGGTCTGCTCTGATCAATCTCATTGTGTGAATGTGATCACACCTTTACTTCCTGCGCTGGAGGTAAATGTTTGTCTCAAACTTTCACAAGAGGAAGTCAGTAAATGCTTAAATTAACAAATATGTCTAAAATATATTGTACATATGTTCCTTCACTGGTCTCTTACTGGTATATAATGAGAATCCTGCATGCAAGAAGAATAGATGTAAGCATGGCAATAATAGTTGTCGCTGGCACATCATATAGACAGCACTATGCTAGCAGTCATAAATAGTTCTGACGACTTGTAACCAGACCTTTCAATAACAGATTATGCATTTTTATTCTCATTTTTGTGTGTGTGTGTGTGTGTGGGGGTGTGTGTGTATGTGTGTGTGTGTGTGCAAATAGGTTAGAATAAATAATTTTAGTTTATGCTGTTTCCCACTGGCAACAATTGCTGTAGAGAATAAGACCTACATTTTCACTAACATAACTAACATAAAATGTAATAATTCATTAGTGTTATGTGTTTTTCTGTATGCATCTTCTAAAGGGACATCATTATATTAACTGCAGTTTCCAATCGTTTGCCTTACAGAGCACCCCTCCCACTCAGCTCCTTCAGACTAGCCAGTAGCAATTAGCAAACATCTCCTGAGCTCATTAAATTAGCTACTTCTTGATGAGACATTGGTAAAAACGTTGATAAAGGGTTAATAGAGGAGCCATGCTGTGAGTTTCAGAAAGAGGAGCAACTTCTTAAAGAAACAGGCCCCATTTCAAGACTTTATATTACAAACTTAAATTTCTTTTAAGGCGTATCTGATATATACAGTATTTTTATAACAACTGAAGGTAACATGGTTACCTGATTGTGCTATAAAATGGCATTATATTGCTGTAAAATAAATAACACTGCCCCTTTAAGGCTTTTTAGACTTGAAATGGACTGTCCAACAAAAATCCTGCATCTGTAAATTCATTCTGAATAACAGTTAGTCGCTTATGCATATTTTCCAAATAATAACCCAACTGGAGGTTACCTACTAATTTCAGTCTTCATAATTGAGATTTACCCACGACAAGGTGACTGTGCCTCAGACACAGCAAATATAGCAAACCTACATTATAGTGGTCCTGTTTTCTAATTTCTTCCTGAAAAACTAACCTAAAGAAAGACATTCAAATCTCTTGAAAGCTCACGTTTGTTTTGTTCATGTGCATTTTGGCCACAAAGGCTAGACAACTTGAAAACACCAGAATCTCTTCTGAGCCATCAGCCCGGTGATTTCCCACTATCAGAGGAGGAATCAGACTATGCTTATTTTTAATTAGCAACCCAAGGTGAAGCAGTTGAGAATTAATTACTCAATTACTGCCTCCGAGTTAATTTTTAACCAGCGGAAATGGACTCTGCTCATTATTTGGTCGATCGGCTGATAATTAAGAGTTTAATCTAGATTCATTTTTAGGAAACTGTTTTTGGTACGGGAGTGCAGTGGTGTCCAAACTTTTTACCTCTTGGGCTAAAATTGTCGTGTGGACAGTATGATGGAATTTTAGGGCTACGTTAAGAAAATGTTAAAAAATGAAATTAAGAAATGTTTATGAATTTTATGAAGTCATAAAATTATGAGACCAAAGTTGTACGAGAATAAAGTTGAAACAATACAAGAAGAGATAGTCATACCTATTGTGATTTTATTCTTGTAATATTGTTCAATGACTATTTTAATATTTTTCACCTTTATCCTCATAATATCATGACTTTATTCTTGTATGACTGTATTGTCATAGTGCCTTGACTTTATGTAGGGTGTCTTATTTTATTATATTCTCAAACATAAACTGAATGTGTAAAATGTTTATTGAAATAAACAAAATAACCAGAGTTTTTTTTTTTTTGTTGAAAATGCATGTTTAAATTCTCGCAGAGCCAAAACATAAAAAAGGACTTGGACCATCTCATCATTAGGACTTGAGTCAACGTTTTCTGGTCCTGGATGGCTTTTGGGGGGCCACAATAAAGTTTCTGTCTTTAAAGTAAGATTGACTGGATGTTTGTGGTTCATTTTGCTACAAAAAGTACAATAACTTGAATAATACGCAACAAACATTTTTTTCTAATAACTCACTATTACTTTTTTTTTAATTAGTTTTTATTAATTTAACCTTTATTTATCCATGTAAGTTGATTGAGAAGAAATTGTCATTTTCAGTAGCGACCTGTT
Organism: Poeciliopsis paucimaculata; assembly: GCA_903067055.1. Taxonomy (NCBI): domain Eukaryota; kingdom Metazoa; phylum Chordata; class Actinopteri; order Cyprinodontiformes; family Poeciliidae; genus Poeciliopsis; species Poeciliopsis paucimaculata. The sequence continues at coordinate 36,494 of CAEGAD010003919.1, forward strand.
GTTGGAAGCTATTTCATGTTTATTTTTATTTTAGAATGATTTTATTTGTCCGTGAAAATCTTTCCCTAATTGATATTAAAAAAAAAGAAAAAAGAAAAAAGTTTCCATCTGGATCATCCTCCAGTCCTCCCAGATTTCTGCTTGGTGGCCACACAAAATCCTCTAGAGGGCCACAAATGACCCTCGGGCCACACTTTAGACACCCCTGCTGTTGTGTTTGTGTGAAAATTACTATTACGAAAAGTTTGGGAAATTTAACTCCTCGCACATGTGTGTGTTTCCGTGCAGGGACATTTTTCCAAAACTGGAAAAGAAACTCGGATATTTTGAAAAAAAAAATAAAGAAAAAGAAGAAAAAGAAGAAATTTCCCACTTTCCCACTCTTTCCCAGGGTATCTCCCTCCCTCGCTCCATCCAATTATAAACCTCCTCCAATTAATTTGGAGCTCACTTGTGGCAGAATATAAGAGAGGAATTCAAACTGTCTCCTATGTCTCCATTATTCGGAGCCTTAGAAAACAGCTTTTAAATAGCTGTCAGGTTTTCCAATAGCCACAAAGGAATAAAAAAAATGCTATATTTAGGTTAAAGAGTAACAACAAACCTCCCCCCCCCCCCCAAAAGTTTCTCTTCTGTTTCAATTAAAACTGACTCATTACCTCCTCATAACATTTTTTTTCCCTTTTTAAGCCCCCAAATTTGATGCTTGATAGCTTCCAAAATGCCACTTTAATTATCAGCCAGTGAGCCCCCCCCTCCCCCTCCTTTTCCCTCTTTTCTCTTTCTTCTGCCCACCGTCCTTTTTCCTTGGCTGTCTTGGCACAAGCCGCACGGAAATAGACCTAATTAACCCCCCTACCCCTCAGGGAAATCTGCTATGCAAATTAACGTTTTCAAAATATAGTAATTTGAGGACTGGGGATGCCAATTTTTCATGCACGGCTCCGAAGAATTTGCATGCGCATTAAGCCACCCAATCAATACCGAGCAACCTTATAATATCTTGATCATCGGAAGTGAGCGTGTGTGTACGCGCGCGGGCGCGTCTCCGAGAGGAAGCGGTGGTTTAGAAAAGAAAAGAAGAGAAAAGAAAAGAAAAGAAGAACAAGTAAAAAAAAATTTAAAAAAAATAGTGCTGGGAGCTGATGGGCTTGTAACGTATGTAGAGGAAGAATGGATCGGCCCATTTGGCCAGTGGCTACTGGAGCCCGACAAAACCATCTGCTGGGAATGAAGGCACGGCGGAGGAAGGAGGGGCATCGGGGGAAACATCCGCACCACCGCCGAGGAGCTCAGAGCTCAGAGCCGCTCTGTGAACGAGGACGGATGTTTTAATTAAGAAGCCGGTTCATTTAAATTTTGCATCTCATTTAAAATCACTTTGATGAATGGCTCAGTCGGATCGGTCTGACGTTAAACAACTGAAGCCGTTTGATGCTTCACGCCAAGTTTTTCTAACTCTATGTATCGATAATATCGCCGAAATCACCATACAACGCAATACAATCACGAACATCTCTTTTCCAGCTTGAGGTCCTTTATTTAGATTATCTACATTTTTTCTTTTGGTTAAATATAATAATAATGATAGAAAGAATGAAACTTTTTTTTTTAATTGATAAAATGACACCAAGATTGCTGTGTTTTTGTACAAGTTGGGATGGACTGGATTATCATAGCAAGGTTATATTTGACTTTTTTATCTCTCTCTCTATATATATAGGTATGTATGTATGTAGATAGATAGATAGATAGATAGATAGATAGATAGATAGATAGATAGATAGATAGATAGATAGATAGATAGATAGATAGAGCAGACCTCCTCTGCTTTCTCCCAGTGCTTACTACAAACAACCAGTTGTAGCGCTGTCAGTCAGTTTGTGTATGTGCTGCCTTTCCACTCCTCACCTTTACTCTCTGATGCACTACATTTTCTTCCTGAAAGCAAAGCCTTTCTTGAGTTTTAAGCTTAGCTACCATGGCTCTGATGATACTAGATCATCAGCTTTCCTGTAAAGCTAAGCTGCTTTTATGCCACAAGCACATTTAGCAGCACGTACATAAGGTTGATTAACAGCACTAAGACCCTCCTCCTGGCTCTTATTGGTTGTTTCTGACAGGGTCTGATATAATGTCTGACCTGTTATTTATCTTTTACAGGGTATGCAAACTTCTGGTCTCAGTTTTATGTTCTACTAAAGGACAGAAAAGTTGTGACAATATCTATGTTGGTTTCAGCGCAGCATTTTCTATCTATAAATCTAGTGTTGACATGTTTTCTTTTCAGATTAGCATTTAGCCTTAAGATACTAGAACAAGGATCACTCAGACTGAATTAGTGTTTCTCCATAGCCAACTCTCCTTGCATCTCCTCTTAGAATAACCACTTCAAGCATTATTGACTTACAAAGGGTTTTTGATTTTCAAGTCTTAATTAATAACATTTATTTCAACTTCTTTGCTTCAAAATGTTTTTTGTTTTTTTTCTATCTTGCCAAACTATTTCGGCACCTCTAGAAGAAGAGTTTGTTGACCCAAGGAGTGGAACTTGGAGATGAGATCGGAAATCATGTTGACCATCCAAGTTATTATTGTGATATCCTAAAAATTAGATGTCGTACAAAAACAGCGACTGACTCACATGTTCTTTGGATGGTTAAAGCTTTCCTTCTTCTCCTGTTCGTTTTTGTTCCCTCATCTTATCTTCCAGCCTTTCTGCCTCTTTAGACGTGCCAGCCTGCAGCAGGTGGCGCCGACCCAACATGTCAGAACAGTTCAGACAATTATTGCTCAAATTTACAAATGAGAGCAAATCATTCCCCTTAAACTGTGCTTTCTGCCGAGCGCAGCCTGACGAGGCCCTGCGGAATATCCCATCCCAGCATATGTTTAATTGTTTACCCCTGCTTGTTTACATAAATAGAAAAAAAAAATGCTGCTCTGCTTTAGGGGTCTGGGGGGGATGGAGGAGGGTTTTAGAGTTAGAACTCTACATGACAGAGCTGGAGAATTAATAACAATTTGTGGCAAATAATTACTTATCAATTAAAGCTGTTATCCTGCCTAATTAGGCAACGTTCATTAAATTCAGCCAATTTAAACCTTAATCAAAGTTAGCAGGGCCTGACAGCAGGAGGCAGTGTCAGGGGAGGAGCACCACCACGTGGAGGAGAGTGGAAGCGTTTTTCCACATTTATTAAATACCAGAGGGTCACCTTTCCTTCATAGCTTATTATTATTAATGTTATTATCAGAAGCAGTTTTAAAAAATTTAAAAAAAAAAAGTAAACTGTAATAATACATTTTTATTTCAACTAAGCAGAAATCCAACAAATTGAAAGTGTAAAAAATAATGTTTGTGAAAGTGAAGATGCTTCAGACTGACCTGTTGATTATTGCTGAAGAAATTGAATTTGAAAGTCACTAGAGTGCAAAAAAAACCAAACAAAACAATTACAAACACCAAGAAAAGTAACGTTGATTTAAAAAAAACCACAAAAAAAAAAACCCTCCAGCTTCCAAGTAGTCAGTATAAAAAACTGAGAAGAAGAGATGATCATAATGATCTGTGGTCGTTTCCATTTAAAGTAAGAAAACAATAGTTTAAAAGTTTAGCTATAACCTGATATTTCATTTTGTGCAATTGAATATTTTTTTTATGTGAAGCCAGCACTCAGGAGTATATAATAGTGATGTGGAGGGAAAGTTGGAAGGTTTCATTATTATTATTACTATTTGTTACAAATAAAAATCTTAAAAGTGTGGTGTACAATTCTATTCAGGCCCCTCAGAACCAGTAACTTTGAAACTGACATTTTTGCTGATATTTCTTTGTAAAACAGCTCAAACTCACTCAGACTGATCAGAGGGCATCCATCAAGATCACATTCCAAATCTTTTCCTCAATTTGATTAAATAGAACAGCCGACTTAAATGCTTAAATTTTAACCCAGGCCACGGATCTAGAATTTTAGCATTTGTTTGGGAATAAGAAACCTATTCTTATTTAATGGTTTCAGCATGGATCAATTAAAAAAAAATTTATTTAACATTTGACTTTAAGATTTAAAAGAGTTGGCAAGTTCGCTCTGTCAAAGTCCAAAGAAAAACCTTCGTAGTTCGATAGTTGTGTTGCCGTAGCTACGCTGCCTTTGTGTTTGAGCTCAGTTTGTTCACATCTCAATAAATAACCAATTATCAGTAATTGATTTCAAGCTTGACCCATTAAACTCCGCCGCCTTTCCTCCAAATCTGTATTGAAACGCTGTCAGTGATGGTGATGCTGTTAAAGGAGGTGGGCAGGGGGGCTAAATCATATTCTTCCCAAGGCCCACAAAAAATCTTATGCCAACCCTGCTGAGAAGTGAAATGTTTGGGTTTTATCTGACCAGAAAACCTGGAGTTCAAACTTGTCAGGTGACAAAATATGAAAAAGCTTAAGGGTCTGAGAAGTGCTGAAAAAAACAGAGCAACAACATACATCTGCAATAGTTTTAAAACAAATTCCTTGTCGGTTTAAAGTCTCAATTTTATACAAAGTCATAAATGAGGAAGTGAAGTTGAAACATTTTAGCCCAAAGTATGTTGCACGAGAGTGAAAACGTTGTGAGCAAAATTCTGAAAACTAAAACATTTTAAACATAATAATAACGATCATTAGTAAAAAAATTTTTGTCTCTAAAAGCATCACTTTCAGCAACACAACACCTCCTCCCAGCCTGGTTGGCCCTCTGGCCCGCCGTGCCTCCGTTTTAAAGCCCTCACATCCACAAGCGCTGCGGCCGCTCAACAACAAAGCATGTGCTCGGCAGGGCGAGAGGCGCTGAGGATGGAGTTAATTAATATTGGCTCTAGTTTGGTCTAGTTAATGAATGAGTAAATTATGCACCTCTGGGACACCGCCTCCCTGATCGGCATAAATTACTCCCCCCCCAAACCCCCCACAAGCGCCACTCTTCCAACATTGTCCTCCAATTTTCCTGCTCTGATCCTGCGCTGATGGGGTCCCTGTCACCAACCAGACCACCACACACACACATGGACCCCATGATACCCCTGCTGCCTCCATCTGTCTGCCTTTGTCCTGCCCTGGTGTGTTTAGTTCATTGTGCCGTGCAAATTTATTGACGCCTTCTCCTTCGTTTTTTAATTCAACACTTCTGCTCAGCCTCGCATCTTCAAGCTTAGGGAGGCAAATAGCTTCCATCCCATTAACTCGTTTGAGAGGGAAGGCCAGTCAAACAATCTGACCCACACACACACACACACACACACGATTGCGCGGCTATCTTTGCGGGGACTTTCCATTGACTTCCATTCATTTATACAGCCTAAACCTTACCCTTACCCTTATCCTAACCCTACCCATTACTTATCTAACCCTAACCCTAACCAAAACTCAATTTACACCTTAGTCCTAAATCTGACCCCTGACCCAAAAACAGTGTTTCCCCTTGTGGGGACCAGACTTCAGTCCCCACAACTGAAGCCTGGAAAATGGTCCCCACAAGGTATTAGAAACAAACGCACACACATGCACACCAACACACGCAAACTTGGATCAACACACTCAGTCCTGTTGGTGAGCGGCTGGGGAAAAAAAGAGATCCATATTATTTGCATTAAAAGCTTCACACCGTGAAATTCATTTATAATTACAAAGTGGGGAAGCGTGTGTGTTATGCAGATCAGAGACACGCATGTGCGTGAGTGTGTGTGTGTGTGTGTGGAGGGAATTAGGTTTGGACTGGTTATTTTGTGATACCCTAACACCGAATGTATGGTGACAGATTGCAATTATCCTGTCATTGTTATTGTCAAAATCAATTCACTGCCGGCTGGAAAAGTCAGAGGTTGCTGGTTTGATATTTCTTTGAAAATAAATAAATAAGGAAGTCTAAGTTTGTTTGCAAACATAAAAAAATAGACACAGATCAAGTTATGTGACAAGTTTATTCTTTTTTTTTTTTTTTAAATCTTGCATTCACCAAACCTGTCAGAATTGTTACAGCAGTCAATAAAATAAAGATACCACCTAGAAGTGGGTCAATAAATTCATTCAATAGGTTAGGATATTATTGAATATTTCTTTTATTTCACTAAGTTCATCACCTACTTAGATGCTTTAGCATCTTTGTGTATCTTAATCATGATAGTTTTCTGCTAACAGCAAATGAGTGCACAACATTTAATATCAGAATATTACATCAGATTAATAAAAATAAAACTAAAAAAAAACAATGGAAATGAGAGCTCAGTTAAAATACATTTAATACCTGCTTGAAGGTCATTATTTTCAAAAGGTTATTTTAATTATAAAAAAATAGACTCAAGCATAGTCGAATTTATTGAGTATGACTTTATATGAAGGTTTTCACAATAAAAACATCAATGAAAACACAGATCATCATGTTTAAAAGGAAAACTGAAGAGAAACAAACATTCATGAATATGGAGCTAACTTAGGGACATAAAGTTTGTTCATTAGAAAAAGAAATTGAAATTGAAAAAAGAATTTTAAACAGGAACAAATGGAGGTGAAGGGTAGGGTCAGTGTAGTTTTTAAATACATCTGATGAGTTGTGCGTGGAAGTTTATTTTTGAGAAATGTAATTTTAAAAAAAATCTCATGTAAATAGTATACCCTGGATTAATGTTCCATAAAACAAGCAGTTTATATGTCGAAAAGAAGAAATGGATGGAAAATCTCTGCCATCACTCAGCTGCACTTGCTCTGAAAGATCTGTAGCACCCCCTTGTGGTTATTCATGTGTATTGCCCTCGGTCATCAAAATTTCAACTGCGAAACAGAAGATATTTTCTTCGAGTATCAGATGCATCAGATAAAATCGACTACTATAAAAAAAAAAAAACTTTTCTTTGTAGCTTAGATGAAAAACAAAAATAAGATATTGCTTAGATTCCATATAATAATTTGAAGTGTTTATTCCAGCTACATGATTATATAGATTAAAAAACAAACATTGTGCTAAACACATCTTGACTTTCTTACTAAATGTTAAAATATATATCTAATTTAAAATGCATTTTCTCTTCATTACTTTGGCATATCGCAGCTATATCATTGGCTCGAAGTGAGGCTGAGCGCGTGCCCAGAAACAGACGCACGCACCTGCTTCCGCTTGGTGTTAATTGGACCCTTCCAGGCGGAAGACCGTTCAAATTAAAACACACTCCGCCGTCGGTGCGTCTCAGATAATGGCTGAGTCTCGGAGAGTCCCGCTTACCACTCTGAGCTGTGGCGTCGGTTCATTTGGTTCTGAAGCACGGGATTCCGTCCAGCGGGGTTCTCCCGTTGTTCCGCAGGACACCGGGACCGGCTCAGCTCCGCCATCTGTCCCCGAAACAGTTCGGCTGGTTCTCACTTTGTTTGAGCCTGGCAAGAGGAGCTTTCCAGAGTTTAACTACAGTGAGCTGATTGAGAACGAGGTGGGCTCACGTCCTGTTTTGGCCACGAGGTGTGTTCCTAATTAACTGTGTCTAAATTCATCTCCGTTGTGCTGAATTGGACCGCGTTTCTGACGTTTTGAAGGAACAAAGCCGTGTTTGCCGCATTCAGCTCGCACGTTCTTATGCAAATTCACCATAGTAACCAACACTAAATACTTTGTTTTAGCATCTGTGAGTCCATCACTTAACGTCAGGCTGCGCGTGACGCGGGGGAAATTGATAACGAGCTGGAGTGGGAGAATTAGAATGTACTTTTTTATTATTCCCAGGGGGAAATTGCTTATTTATTGACAAGCTACTCCATCCAAAGTGTTACATATGATTAAATAAACAATATAAAAATGTATATTTTAAATTCTGTATATGAAGTCTGATATTGTAAGCAATTTATGAGCTAAATATTTAATACGTTTCTAAACTTATATTTTTAAGAAAAGGTAAATTATTAAACGGAGCAAGTGCTGTTGTTGTAAATTATGAAAAGAATGGGATTACATGTTACCAACTGTTGCCTGTATGGAGGGCAAACCATGCCCAGCCACAAAAATATAAACACTTTGTTTTAAGAATATGATGAATTATGACAGAAAGTTTATTCTTTTTTTTTTTCTTTTTTTTTTTGTAAATAGAATTCAAGGAACTTTTTATTAAGTGGCCATTGCAAACTCCACATTCTTCAAATTTACCAACAATGTAGTCAAACATTTTTTTTCCACAATTTTATAAAAATTCTATTTTTATTGCTATAATTAATACGTGAAGTACTATTTGAGTCCTTTTGGCAATGCATGTCACTGCGTACGGGTGAAGTCTCAAATCACTACACTATTATAAAACCATTCTGGGTAAGGTAATTTTATTTGTATAGCACACTTTCAGCAACAAGGCAATTTGATGTGCTTTACGTGAACTGGAGAGAAATGCAATCAAAACAATAAACCAAAGGAAAAGGTATGAAACTACGTATTAGTTCCCCATGTTTAAGAATAAGTGGTTTGTAAGTTATGAACAATAAAGTCAAATATAGATTATTTCAACATGACCTTATTACAATCACATGTATCTGAATTTGAATGGTCTGATTGCAATTTCATTATTTGCCAAATGAAGCAAAGTATTTAACTTACTAAAACTGAAGAGCCTTAAGTTTTAGTAAACATTGAAAAGCCTCTCTGTCGCATTTAACCAAGTTTTGTTCTGCAATATTCTTCTTGACAGTCGGTTGACCTTTACAATTTACTAGAACAAAGATCATAAGGGCTCCAAATAACCTTCAGATGGTTGACTATTTTATGAAATGATTGTCCATCACATTTGCAGACTGCTGAAGGCAGACTGCTTTTACTCTTTTGTTTTGACGTTCTGATTAATGTCAGTTACAGCAATCGGGTGACGTCCCACTGAGCCGACTGGAGCTGGAAGAACGGCGAGAACATGAAGAAGCTGCTGCTGTCGCAAGAAAGTCAGAACAAAAATACGTGAGTATCTATGACTGACTGACTGTTTTTTTTATTATAATTATTTTAAAACCGAGCTGCTTGTGATTTGGGCGTTTCAGGGAGGCAAATATAAGAATAAAGACCGCATTGAGGATCTGCTTGACATTGGATATGGATATGATGATGAGGATTCTTTCATTGACAACTCGGAGGCAGTGAGTCTGTTTTCACTATAGTTTTTTGCATTTCTGTCATCCTGAGTCCAGAATAGCACAATTTGAGGGAAGTCTAGTACATTTAAGTTGAGGCTTTTTAATAGAATTTAGGCATTCTAACAATAACTCTTAATCCATAGAAAGTGCAGAAAACTGTCACTGAGGATCTTTGTTATGGCTTCAGTTCCTCACCTAATTAACTTTCCTCATTGTGCACATAAAAAAAACTTAAAAGGCATTTCCTTTCTGATTCCGGCCCAGTACGACGAGTTTGTGCCGTCCACCCTTACCACTAAATTTGGTGGATTCTACGTGAATTCAGGCATTCTGCATTTTCGTCAGGCCACTGGCACAGACGACTCAACAGACGAGGGAATATTTCAACCAACTAAAGTACGTGCTGTACGTGGTAGCTTTGTTTTTTTTTTCTATTTTTTGAATTGCAGTGTTCCAAGCTCCGGTTTCTATAAAGTCTGATGGAGATTCCAGTTCTTAAAAAAATGTTCTTTAATAAGCGAGCACTTGCATTAGGGTACAGATGTGGTCACTAAATAGTTTTTGCTTTAGGAAGAAAGGTTGTAACTTTAACATGAAGACAAAAATACTGCAGAAAATGACCAGATTTTAAGCTGATTTCTTTCCATCTTGTATAGCACTTCTCATGTTGACAATTACCTAAATTTAACTATCTTAATGCTTCTTTCTGGAAGAATGTTGATGCTTAGCTTCACAACAAGATTTCCAACTTCAGCTTAGATGTTAGATTTTTGTTGAGTTCTGAATCATCCGGCCACTGGGGACTGTTTCAGGGGACAGTCGGCCTGAAAATTCCACCGTCACCATCTAATCTTGAATGCTGGGGAAAAATAGAAAATTTGGTGCAGTTTTATACAAGATTTGATATCCGTCTTCACCATCTTGCAATTTGAGCTTGTTGTCTGTATATATATTTTAATGCTGTACATCATCAGAAACGTAAAGTTGACGGTGAGCAGAATCCAAAGAAACGTGGTAAAGCACTCGGTGTGATGAAGACAAACACAAATTTAAGGTATGCTTGACCAGAGTCGATAAACTCCTGTCTGAGATTTGAAAGCGCTTGACCTTTTACTCATGGCTGTCCGTTTTGTAGCACTATGTCCAAACTGGGGGTGGATGAAGGAAAACTAAAAAAGAAGAAAAAGCCCAAGACGTTGAGCGTCACCAGCATGCTGAAGAAATTTCAGCGAGAGAAGGAAAGGGAGCGGCAAAAACGGGGGAAGGCACGCCAGACGACGGCTGCTGTATCGGAGCCAGCAACCACGGCCTCCGCATCCCCAGCAGATGCAGCTGGGGCAGGCAGCTCCGGTCTAACGGACCCTCTCCTCAGTTTGATTGGCTGCACCAATGATCACGCTCTGATCCAAGCGGCCAGCACGGTGGATTTTGACATAGATTTGGACTCTTTGTTAGAGGCTAGCGAAGAGTCTCTGTCGCCAAAATCTGTTCCCCAAACAGCTGTTGAAGCACAAGTTAACATCAAATCAGATGATCAGATCCAGCAGAACGTTCAGTCTGAAGGTGAATCCCAATTTTTAACCACAAAGACCAGCTTGCTCCCGACACCTCGCTCAGAGCAATTTCAGCTCCAGGCTGAAGCCAGTCCTGTGGTTCTGACTCAGAGTACCCCGCTGCCTGAGGGACTTCCCCCGGAACTGGAGGACAGCATTAGGAGCCTGGTGACTGTAAGATGTGTGGATATTTATTTATTTTTTTTAGCAAACTTAAAAAAAAAAACCTTGACATATGTACACTACAAAAACATAATCTTAGTAAATCTTCCCGTTAATGGTATAAATATCTGGTGGGGGGACAAATTCAGAAGTAACTTTTAAGCAAAATGTAGGAGTTTGTTTTTAAGTCAGTTTTGTTGAAAAATTACTAGTTCCACTGGCAGATTATTCCACTTATAACAAGAAATTTTCCCATGTAACAAGTGAAATGTTCTGCCTGAGGAAATGGTACCTTTTCAACAATATTAAAGAACTGAATTTAAAAAAGCTCCTATTTCTTGCTGAAAAGTTGGTTTATCTCAAGTGTACCAAGAGATTAACTCTAAAAATTAGACCAAAACTACATGATAAAGTTAAAAAAAAAAATTGACAGCATAGTGAATTTAATTTTTATTTTATATTTGTGGTGATATTATACTCATCACTTTCTTTTTTTTTTTTTTTTTTTAAACCTGTGTCACCGTTTTCTTTTTTTTGTGTGTGTGTGTGTGGGCGTGTGTGTGTGTGTGTTTAACTGTAACCTTTTTGAATGAAAAGATGTGTATTAGACCCACCTTTTATTTATTTTCTTTAGGCTGCCAAGACATCGGAGGGGGAGTCAAAACTCAAGTTCTTCAGTCCAGATATCAACTCAATTCTGCTGAAGTAAATAAATCCCCAACATGTATAATTTCAGATTGTCTTGTACTAACATTTCTCTTATATATATATATATATATATATATATATACTAAAACATCAAGGAATCATTACATCATTACTGTTGTGGTTTTACTTAATTCTTTTTTTGTGGAATAACATAAGCAAGCTAAACCAGGGAAATTCCACAAGCCAAAGTATCCTAATGTATAGAAGCTATTAAATTGAACAACCAGTCTTGCTAGTCAACCTTACTATAACAGCTCATCCTGCTTTCATTCTTAAAGCTACATATAATTAGACATTGACTGAATGCAACTCGCTTAGATTAAGCTGCTAATACATAATGTCAAACAGTAAGTTTGGCAGATTTAAGTTCATATCTCAAACTTGAATGTTTAACATCTAGTGTGTCTGCATTGTACTGAGTGTGGCGTTCTGCTCGTGTTTGTCTTGCTCCAGTATTGAGCTGCAGTGTCAAGAGCAGAGCAGCCAGCTTCGCTCCAAGGTCTACAAACACCTGTCCTCCTTCATGCCCTGCAGTAAAGATACTCTGCTGAAACGAGTCAAGAAACTGCTCATCACACATGAAGTGAGTGTGTTTTAGAATTGAAATTATTTCTTTATAAGCAGTGTGGGACTTCTGTTTTTAACCCCATCTAACTTTTAAGGAGGAAACTCCTGGTGCAGAAGATCGACTGCAGCAACTTAAGGAGGCCATTGAAAGGTCAATGCCAGAGCAGGTGGCTTGCTTCCAGGAAAGTTGCCAAGCCTATGAGCAAGCAAAGACTTCAAAGTGAGTTCTTTAAGTATTTTTTATGAGTTGCCTGCACTGTTAAGGTACACTACTTGTTTAAAGTTGGGAATGTCCATCTTTTGGAGGACATTTTATAATAAACTGTATCTGATAAGGACATTTCTAATATTACCAGATTTCAAAGTCCAAAAATACATTCTGCATGTCCTTTTTTATTCACATATCATAGTTTGTTGTTGAATGCAGCCTTTCTTTGCCTCCTTGCAGTGTGAAGTTGGCATGTGTCAGTTTGCATATGGCTGTCATCCGCATTAAAATACCTCCACCAAGCAGACATGCTGCTCCTACCTGTCTCCCATTTCTATATGTTGGCGCCAACAATTGAATTTTCTGCACATTGACAGCAAATTCTATGGTGAAGTCTGTTTGAGTGTGTAGTCAGAGCCAAGAGTGGTGGGATGGTGTTCCAGTGATGACAACAGTGGGTCCTCAAGGGCCGACACCCTGAATGTTTTAATTCTCTCCCTGGTTTAACACACCTGGATCCAATGATGGCTCATTAGAAGACCCTAAGAAGAACATTGACCTGCTGAAAAGGTTGTTACTACCACCACAGAGAGAACTAAAATGTGCAGGATGCTGGCCCTCAAGGTCCCACTTTGGGCATCCCTGTATTATGTACATCACTGACATTTTCAGCCAATGTTTACATCCAGGTTTACCAAATTTCTTCTTCTGCTGCAGAAATATGTCTCCCTTCAACGGTGTCAACTGTCAAAATCAAGTTTTCACCAAAGTGCATATTTAAGCTGATTTCAGTTTCTACCGCTTGACAAATATTGACATTTTGGTTACTGACTCAAATTTCCATTGGCCTTCCATAGCATCAAACTAATGCTGCATGTGGAATGTAAGAGTAATCAGAAGCCTGAACCCAACTGTCCAAACTTTGAAAAACTATATACACTGTGTTGTGTATGTATATAACTGGAGGCTGAGCATATCCATCTTTCCAAATTTGCCTCAGGGAAACTGAAGAGGACCGGGTGGTGGAGAAAAGTATCAGGAAAGCTGTTCCTAAGAAGTTGTTCAAATGGAATCAGGAGATCAGGTGGACTGCTACAAAGATCTGAGGGGAAATGTGGACGATTCTTGTAACACTTGTTTTCATAACGTGCAGAGATTGCTTGGGTCTCTTGTTGAAAGAGAAACTGGCAAGATGTCAAAAGGAGGGGAAAGAAGGGCAAGAGCTTGAAGAATACATGAAGACTGTGATTGACAATGAAGTGAAACCTCTTTGGCCTAAAGGATGGATGCAGTCCAGGTCTGTCATTTCAAAACCTGACACTAATAAGAGAGAACATTTTTTTACTTCATTATTATTTCAGGGTCCTGATGAGGGAGAGCAGGAAGCTGTTGGGCCTCTTTGCTTCACTCCAGTAAGAAAGTCCAGCAAACTCTTTGTATTACGTTTGAAATATTTTTAGGTCGTTTTCAAATGATGTGCATGTTCTCATGTGTTCAGAGTAAACAAGGCCAAGAGCTGTCAAACTGAGAAGCGTCCAGAGAGGTGCAGAACCACTCAGGAAACTGAAGAACTGAAGGTGGAGTCGGGCGTCTCGATCTCCATCTCTCCTCCAAAGGCAGATGGACCTCCAGAGACTCCCGGATGTTCCCTCCTGGATATCCTCGCCGACCAGGCACTGGCTTGTGAGCAGCCCCTCACTCTCTCCAGGGACTATTTGGCAGCGGCGGTCTTCAAGCCCTGGAGCGTTGGGATAGACGACAGAAGTCCTCCTCTCCCTCCTCCACCACCTCACTCAAGCCCAGTCAGTTTCCCAGAGAGTCAGGTTGTTTTGCCTCAGCTGTTGCAGGTTGGAGATATCAAAGCTCTTGGAGTCTCCAAACTTAGAAACGGACAGTAAATTTAACCTTCATGTAATTGCGTATTGCCTGAACCGCTTGCTAAACTGGTTATTTCTGAGGGTTTACAGTAGCTCAGTCAGTTCTGATAAATATTGAAAGATTACTGTTAAATTTCTGGACAGTACTGACTTGGACATTGTGAGAAACATGACTCTGGTTTTCAGTGCTGTTGGATTGTAATTCACCTTATGAAAAATAAATAAAGCTGCAAAATTAGAGATTTGAAGGACTCGGGAGCTAAAACCTGTTGAGGAACATCAGAATATTGTTGAATGGTCTGTGTACGCGTTGTTCCCTCACATCTCGGTGCAATCATGATGAGGTGGAAGGGGCACCAGGTTATAGGTTTTATAAGGACCATCAACCTTTGGTTAACTTTGGAGAAAAGATGAACAAACATCATTTGGTGAAGGGTTTTACATGTGACTTTTCTGGCTTCAGTTAGTTGCATTTTCATTACACATGTGTGCAAAACTTTGTCAATATTCTACTAATATCAAGCTTGTTTTCTTTTAAAGAAATCTATTCAAATTGTGCACTGGCATGGTTAATGGAAACACAACTATTGGCATGTTTAGAAACCAGTCTAAACAAATCACTTTTCTAAAACCAGTCAGTGGTTTGGATAAGTTTGCTTAAGATTAGTGTCACAATGAAGGCTGTTGCTTTGAAGAAGTGTTTGAGGTTGACCCAAGAAGTTTACCATTCTTTTTTTATTCTTTTCTAATGGCTTCACACTTCACCAGTATTGGAAAGTCTTGAATGGTGGGTAAGGTGGTTGGAGTTTGTCCTGTAAACAGCAGGTTGTCGGTTGAAACCCTCCCTCCATCTGTTTCAGTCAGTGTCCTTGGGCTTGAGACTCCACCTGCCTTGTCTGCTGGTGGAGGTCAAAGGTCCCTGGTGGTAGACAAGAGGCTCATGGCAGTCTTGCATCCTTCTGCTGTGGCTACAATGTAGCTTTCCTGTTCAGTGTGTGAATAGGAGGATGATTGGCTGTAGTGTGAATTGCTTTGTGTTCTTCTGGACTAGATAAAGCCTTATTAAAGTACTGGCCATTTACCACTAGAAATGGATTTATAAGTGTTTTTAGAAAGAAGCATGTCATCAACTTTCTAATCCGTTAAATTCTTATTGGAGAAATGCGTTGCTTTTTGAGAATTCTGTTCACATGGTAAGAATTTTATGCTGATTTTCGGTGGGCTTGTTTTCATCGAACATCAGGGATATTTAACTTTTTCTTCACACATCTTCCAGTATCGCAACGTGTGTGAGCCAAGAATGAATCCCTGTTGATTCATTCTTTCCCTCACCTCACCAGTCGTGAAGTGAGGAAAATTTTAAATGAACATGGCTTCACGGAGCACCAGAAAGTCTAGTGAACATCAGATGTTCATTTTTTTTTTGTTTTTTTTTAAAGTAGTCCACAAACTGCCTTGTTTGTGGACTCAAGAGATTTTGTGAGATTTCCCATTTGACACCTGAATGTTGGGAAGTGAAAATGATTTGTGTGTTGCTCCTGCCATGTCGCTCGACACCACACACAGATATTAAAGGTTTATCATACTGTTTTCTTTTTAAAATACTTTTAAGTTTGGAAAATCGGTGAGCTTTAGAAATCTTGCTGATTGAACCAGGCACAAATCTGCCTGACATTGATTCTAAACGATTTCTAAATTCTACCGATCTGTCTCAGCAAGTTGGTTTTATCTTTAATAGCTTTTAATATAAAATATTGGAAAGCCTTTGATTTTATTCAAGCTATCTTTGACTTCTGATAGTTTTTTTGTCTTTTTTTCCCCCCCCACAAGAGGTCAGAAAATTGTTCTTAGCTCTGTATTGGGTGGCTGCCGCATTGATTCTGAACAATACACTAAATTCAGGGAAGATGGTCAGTTGAGACAAACATTTCTTTTGAGGTTTAGTCTCTGCATTTTACAAACACTCCAAATATCAAAAATGAAGTTGACATTATGACCTCACGAAATTTAACCGATGCTTAGATTAAAAGAAGCACGCCTCAGTTAACATGAATAGTTGATCCTGAAGGCAGATTTTACATTTGAATGCAGACTAAAAAATATGTACACTGGATATGAATTAAACAAAGCAAACATCCAACAAAACTTAGAATTCACTAAATTAAATTAAAAAAAATTTCAAAGCAGCATTCATAAAAATGGGCTTTAACATTTTGAGCAAGAGTTGGTCTGCTGCCAGAACATGTACCTTAGCAGTGGCTCTTTAGAGTAGATTTTGCTGTTATTGGGACTTGTCCTGGTGTTTGAGGTCTTTCTAACCAACATATAAGGGGAAAAGACACACAATTCAAAAGAAAAATTTTTTTTACACTGAAGACACGTGCGTTTCCCACGTCTGGACCAGTCCAAGTCGGGAATTGGTGTGTTCCCGTAGTTTTCACAGTCAGTTAATCAAATGAGCAAGAAGAGCGATCAATAAGAAGCATCCTCGACATCTGTTTGTAGTTCCTGTAAAAGAAACGGACATAATTATAAAGTCTTTTCAATGGAAATAAGATCTAAATTATTTGGCAGGAAACATTGTTGAGGTGAAACAACCTCTTACCGTTTCCTCCTAATGTTTGTTTTTGAACTTCACAGTCTAAAGGTTTTTCTTCCATGGATGTATGACTATGTTCTGGATCCCCTTGAGGGAGAGGAACAAATAACATTTAGATTTGACACAGTTACAAAAACATGCATAGGCTTAAACTTTTGACAATCTTGTCTCGTTTTAATGTATTCAGATTTTATGTGATCAGGCGAAGACAACAGTCATGTCTAACAAGTTTTCATCCCTGTACTTGGTTCCATTTCCATCAACTCCAACCAACTTTCCTGTACTGAGATGTTCAAATCCATTAATGAGCTATCTGCTGTTTGTTCATTATTTCCTCGGTAATGTTCTGAAAGAAATTGCTAGAACAAATGCTTTAAAGCCAGCTAATTATATAATCCATCCATCTTCTTCCGCTTATCCGGGGTCGGGCCGCGGGGGTAGGAGCTTAAGAAGGGAGGCCCAGACCTCCCTCTCCCAGGCCACTTCTTCCAGCTCCTCCGGGGGAACCCCAAGGCGTTCCCAGGCCAGCCGAGAGACATAATCCCTCCAGCGTGTCCTGGGTCTTTCCCGGGGGCCTCCTCCCGTGGGACGTGCTCGAAACACCTCACCAGGGAGGCGTCCAGGAGGCATCCTGACCAGATGCCCGAGTCACCTAAACTGGCTCCTCTCGACGTGAAGGAGCAGCGGCTCTACTCCGAGTCCCTCCCGGATGACCGAGCTTCTCACCCTATCTCTAAGGGAGAGCGTAGTTCAAATATTCTAAAGTTGCATAAGATGAACGCTGCAAAGCTGTCCTGGAATGACAGAATAGTGAACTCTCCTTTCACTATGTCTGTTTTTAAATAAACTACATGACACTGCAAAAAAAAAAAAATCTACAAGAAACCTTGTTCTGTTGTTTTGCATTGTCAGCTGCAGGTATGACATTTTTAACTCTGAGCTGATATTGTAATTGTATCCATTTGCTATAGATGTGCAGAAATAAAATTATAAAATATTCGCTTTTTTAAAAAATAAAAAAAAACACTTTTCGATTAAAAAGTTTCTGTGCTATGATGAGGTGGGTTTTTGAAATTTTTTTAGCCGCATCGAAATGGATGTATGTCGCAAAACTGCAATGGAAACATTTTTGCATCACAAGTCGTGATCAACAGGTGGATGTTGCCACTGGCAGAAATGTCAAAGACAACAGGAAGTAGTAGGAGGAGGATGGGGGGTTTTTTTCTCCCAATGTGCAGCTGGCTCAACCAGAGCTCCCACTGCATCATTCCCACCTGTTGAGTCCGTAGCTCTTATGTGAAATCACTGACTATAAATTTCCCAACATGCCTGTGTCCAGGCGTGTTGGAAGTTTGAGGGGTTGATGGCTCCAACGAATAAAATGCTGACATCTCCTCTGATTGGGTGATGACCGCTAGAGCCAGGACTGAGTTCTGAATATAACTCATGTTTACATCCGTCGCTGCCATGATTTTTATTGACTTGTCGCCTAAAGAATCTTAATCACATGTGATTATAATTTTATTTATTTATTGGAAAAAGCCCAATTGTGAAATAGTTTGTTCGGCATTAGCAGAATAGTGAGAAAGATTTGTGCACTCTTATGGAAATGCATCTACTGTTACCTTTTACTTTTTAAAATTCATATACTTTTACGTATTTTTAGCTTAAAAATACGTAGAAGTATTTTACCGAAATCCGAAAAATGCTTACATTTTTCGGATTTGATTTGTGAAACATTTTTCACAACCTTGAATTTTTTTTCTGCAATCATTACATTGTGTAATTCTGACATAAAATTAAATTAAAGTGCAGAACATTTTAGTTGTGACGTTCAGCTTAAAGTTTGCTCACAGAGGACCGTCGCGGTGATGTTCTGCGATCTCTCTGCTGGAGGCTGCTGTGGTCCCGAAGCCCCCAGGTCCAGCTTCGCCTCACACCAGTACTGGTTTCCATTGTCCCCTCTGCAGGGAACGACGAGCAGACTGAAGCTCTTTTCCACTGGAGTCTTCTCTGTGGCCCTGTTGGAGCGGAGCTCAGCCAGCGCCGTCCGTCCCTTGTAGAAGGTCACCACCAGGTTTTCAATGGGCGCGACGTCCTCAACTCTGCACTCCAGAACATACTGTCGTCTCTCGTACATCGGGCCGCTGTGATTCAAAAACCGGATGGAGACTGTTTTTGGTGGCTCTGTGGAGGCAGACAGAGGGTCAGGGAACTTAAAATCCTTCTATTTTCTCGTATGGCTTAAAAAAAAAAAAAGGAACTCACGGTAGACTATCACAGAGAGAGAACTGCTGCACTGCCCTCCCTCGTCAGAGATTGCATAACATACAGGGCTGAGACTCCATTCAGTCAAGCTGTTCACATGCCACATCAGAAAACTTTCCGTTGTGTAAAATGAAGGTGCCTGTGTTTCTGTCTTTTGGTAGAAAGACAGAAAAGAGAAAAACAAACATTTTTGAGCTTGTTTTGATTTATCGTGTGATTAATTGATTTATTGCAACAGGCCTAAATGTAGGCTCCATTCTACACTGTGTGTAACGTGCTTAGTATAATTAGTGTATTTTCTATTTAGCTTACGACATACCAACAGTATTATTGCTACTGATTTTAACATTACAGGAGTACCAAACAAAATAAAAAAAAGTCATTCTTAAATACAGTCTGAAGTGTACCATATTATTTGAAGCACTTGAAAGTAACATCAGCTGATAAACACTGAATTTAGAGTAAATAAGTTAAGTTAGATGTCTTATATTTCCCCAATAGAGGCAGCAGGAAACAGGAAGTGATGAAACCATTATCTGCACCAAATGTAAATGTAATATAGAAATTGTTTTTTGATGTTTAAAAGCATTTAGTTTGTATTATTCATTGTTATAAAAACAATTGTATACATTTTCTTTTGCTAGCCTGTTTGCTCTTGTGCACCCCTTAGTGGTGTGGAGGACCGAAGCAGCTGATAAAATCACACATGCCTTAGACCAGCCCTGTACGGGAATTCACGCAACAAGTAGAGATTCAGCATCAGCAACATATCAACGTATGCTTTAATATAAAAACACTAATATGGTTTATTCAAAACTCTAAAATTCTGAAGCCTTTTTTCTTGTTTAATTAAAACTCCAGACGTCTCATCTTTATCATCTTTATCAAGCATGACAACGTAGGCAGGGAGTTTCTGTCTTACCGGTATATTTTCCCAGCCCATCATAGAATACCCAGAGTTGGGTTTCGAGCAGTTAGCCATGGCTGGATCTCCAAACCTAAAACAGGAGAGTTTATCGGAAACTGTTCCTTTTTTTCCCCCCTTTTTTTTTTTTAACCGCTTCTTAAATTGTGACCCCACCTGACCACAAGAGTTGAAGGCGAAATCCGTAGACTGCAGTTGGCTGTGGTCATCCGCTCCATGGAGCTGCCGGTGGAGGTCAGGGCCGGGAGGTCAAGAGATGAGGGCCCGGGGCCTGTTGGTGAAGGAGAGAGGGGCGATATCTGTGATGGTACATGTGAGGCTGGAGGAGTTAAGGGAGAGGAGGTAGCTGAGGGAACAGAGAGCAAGAGAACGAGTTACAGCTACATTTAAATTCCCTTTGGAATCAAAGTAGTTTTCAATGGAACTGATTTGAAAACACAAAACAATGAGTTACACTGATGCAGCAGAAGAAGCTGAAACCAGGTATATACACCATATTAAAACCAGCAAATGAGTTTTATGCCTTCACTGACATTAAATCAGATTAAACTTCTTTTTAAAATTATTTTAGATTAATTGAGATTTCCAAAACCACTTATAGAGGGATTCATTTAGTAAAACTAAACTTCATTTAGTTTACAGCAACTAAAATTGACATAAACTATTTTACATAAATATTTAGTTTAAATATTTTTTTAAACCAAATTTATACTATGGCTTGCAAACCTATTTATAAATTTTTCCATGTTTTGTCACGTTACAACCACAAACATGAATGTATTTCATTGGAATCTAATGCAGAAGACACAAAGATACAAGATTGGGAAGTCGAAAAGAAAGTTATGCCTGATTCAAAATGTTTTTTTGTTGTTTTTTTTTTGCAAATGAAAAACAGTGTGGAATGGTCTAGTCAAAGTCCAGAACAAAACCCAGAGGAGAACCTGTGGTGAGGTCTGAAAACGTCTGTTTCCTCTTCATCCAACCTGACTGAGCTGCTCCCCATACCCAGCTGGCAGAGACAAACCCTGAAACACTAGCAAAAGTGGTTCCACAAAGTGCTGACTCAGGGGGGACTGCATACTTTTACACACCGCACTTTTCAGTTTTTTTATTTGCAAAAAAATATATATATATATATTTTGAATCGCATATAATTCTCTTTCCACTTCTCAATGTATACCACTTTGTGTTTTCCACTGAACTATGTTTGTGGTTGTAAGGTGACAAAACATGGAAGGGGTGTGAATACTTTAGGAAGCCGCTGTATGGACATCTACAAACTGAACCATGTCAGTCATGTTACGCTCATCCGTGTTGCATGCTACAAGTCTTTACAATGCCGACTCCCAACCTATTTATGAATACAACAATGCGTCCCTCCGTCTATTTACTTTGGCATTGTGAGGCATGACCTCATGACTCAGAATCTCCTGCCTTTGCACAGGGAAGGCCAGGGTCAACTGAATGTTGCCACCTAGTGAAATATTACCCATTCTGCTGATCTGTTGCGAGGCATTGTTTCTTCGCGGGCCGAGTCCACTCAGCGTGTTCCTCTGAGGAAGGAAGGACACCCTGCCCAAGTCAAAAGAACCTACTCCTCTTTTTGGACCGGCCATTGTTCCAGCGAACCCCGAGACTGTTCTCCTATCTGATGATCTCACCCACAGCAGACAGGCTGGCTGTCAGAGTGATTACATGGTACGGGCCCAATCCCCCTTCACCAGCCTGCTGGCTCACCGTTTAGCTTAAAAAGAGCTTGGAAAATTATGTAAAATTAACTGAAATCTTTTTTTGGTAATTTCAGTCAGAGGGATGACTGTATTAAATAAAGCCACTTTGAATTTGGGATTCGAATTCAAAAACAAAAAAACACAAAGTTATACACTCATTTCTTGGCATTTGCAAAGAGCCAAAACTCTGAGTTCCTTTAAGTCTAGATTTAAGTCCCTCAGCAGTTTGAACCGAGATAAATGAAAACACTAACCAACGTATTTGATGTGTTGATGCTGATTTAGATGATGACACTCGACAAAACATAATGTTCGTTACCAGTTTCCTCAAATTGGTGACTGTTGTTTTTAGGACTTTCCATCGTTCTGTTTTTATTATGTAAAACACTTTGAACTGCCTTTTTGCTGAAAAGTACTATGCAAATAAGCTTGATTGATTGATCAATCAATTAATTGTGTAATTCTGCAAATCTAACAAAACCGTAAAGGTTACAAAGTTCATTTTAAAATACGTCAGCTGATTTATCAATTTCTAGATTTTAATTTTTGATCTTAAAATCCATTGAGTTAGACACATAACTTCTAGTTGGCAGATAAATTGACTCAATTTGTTTGTGGCAATTTCACAAACAATCTGACTCTTTTTCTTAACTTCTAAGTTAAAGATTAAATATCCTTCAGACATATTTACAGACAGTTTTGCTTTCATATTTAGCCTGAAATACAGTATATATTACCCACTTCTGATTTAAGCTCTTACGGTTGCAGTTTCTATTTTTTCGGTCTACTTAAAATCCACATGTAGTCAACATGTCATCCACCTGTTACGAGCGTGTGCGTCTTACCCAATCTGTTTGATGTGTACCAAACCAAAGCAAACAATCCCCATTTCAGATCTCGCGCTTTTATCATCCGGCCTGTTCCTTGAAAAAAATGTCCAACGCCTTCTCACTTTGCTAATCCCACTCTCCTTTGACTCACCTGAGCCAACGAGGCGAATCAGCACTAGCATTAGCGACCATCCTGCTGCACACATACTTCCCTGTGTTCCCTCACTCCGAGGCTTTTCGCTTCTGCTAAAAGGAGAAACTGGAAACCGATCCTCCGATGATGCTGACTGGGACCACGAGCTGAGAGCTCTGAGAAAACAACAGGGTACTTTGGGCTTTTTATGAAAAAGTGGGTGTGTGTGTAGGGGTGGGTGTGTGTGCTTGTTCTGCGACTGATGATCAGGCTGTTCCTTTTGCACTGAGGCTCTGAAAGCCACCCTGGGCGTTCTCTGTTGGTATATCAGGAGAGGAAGGAAGGGAGGGTCAAGAATAATCCAGTGAAATGCTGCAGCATTACACTGGAGGGGAAGATTTGAGTTTGCACATGAGTGTATTTCTGAGTGATAAACGTGGGTGGACAGCTAATCAGCTCAAATGAACACACAAAAAGTAGATATAAATACACCTTCTCAGCAGTTCTCACTCTTACATCAAATTGTTTTATACTCTAATGGTTTATGGTTCACTGATTTTATTGGGAGCATCTGCAGCTATAACAACTTTATGTCTTTAAGGTGTAGCTGTGTGTTCAGTCTTGAAGATTTTACGTTTTGGAGCTTGACATGATGTTCTAATTTGATCCCCTCATCAAAAACATTCATGAGGGCATGAATGTTTTCGTGGTGTTGCCTTGATTAGTTCATGCATGTTTGAGAAACCCTTTAATCTCCCGTGCCAACTATTCAGCTGTGTAAAATGCCTGGGTGGGCCTAGCTCCGCCTTCAAGCGCGAAGCTCCTCCCCCTCTTGGCTGTACGCCCTAAGCTGATGAACACGTTTTCGGCTGATCCTGAACTTACAGGCTTTTGTGCAAAGAACTGTTTGTGCAGGCCGGTTAGAAATGCATGCCACACTTTTTAGATTTTAAGTAAAAAAAAAAAAGAAAAATTAAAACTTTACTTTTACAGGTCCATTAGAATGTGCAAAAACATCTATCTGTCTGTCTGCCTGTCTGTCTGTCTGTCTGTCTATCTATGCTCATTATGATATTATATCTAGGCTATTTGGTGTACTGTACTCACTAGTCAAGACTGCTATTTACCCTCTTCACCACCTTTGTAACTTCCTGCTCTTGAAAACCGAAACTTGAAAAGAAAAGTCCTCAACCGCCATTTCCTTTTCTCTCCCGCCAGGAGTATAGATTCATATTTTTTTGCGTGAAGAGCCCCGGGCCCTGTCTTTTGGAGCAACAGGTTCTGCTGAAGGCAGACGGCTAAACGAAAAACCTTGTCAGGATTTTAAAGACAGTGCTGAAGCCGCCCGTGGCAGCGCGCGCTCTCCTTTCACAGACGGTGCTGACGCAGAGGTACGTAAAAAACCCAAAAAACCCCAAAAAACAAGATTTATTATTTTTTCTCTGAGGCGTTTTTTTTAATCCACACGTCTCTCAAACAAGAAAACTAGTCTAGTCTTACCCCTTATGTCTATTTCAGTCTGCTCTCGTGCCCATATAAATGTCATGACTTTCACGTGAAAATAAAGGTCATTGATTTACGGCAGTTGCAGCTTTCAGACGTTTCTCACGTGCGTAAAAAAAGCCACCAAAGTAAGACAGATGAAGCACACTGCGGACTATTTCGGTCCAGATGTGGTTCATGTGCAGCTGATCGCTCCGTTTCGTACCCAGCAGGAGGATCACATCCCGCCTGCTTTCACTTTGTAAAGGAAATACTTGGTGTTCGGTTACCGCAAAGGTTTATTTTCCTGCTTAAGTGTTTGTGATAATTTCCTAAGATAAATAAACATACATATAGAAACTCTCACTTCAATTCAGATATGTTTTAGGCGCGTTTTATGGCCCGTTTTATGACGGGTTATTAGTGAGCGGGACTGATCTCTATATGAGCCTGCTGCTGCCTCACTAAAGGGCCATTCCGCTGTATTTACCAACGAGACAACGTTTGAACCAGGAGCGCACTGATTGCAGTTTTCTCTTCAAAGAGTCGATCTGGCCCGATACCTTTTTTTTATTTAAAAAAACAACAAAAAAACAACACATATACTTGATACTGTCATACGGTGTCCCTGAAGTGCAAGTCACATCCACAAATCACTAACACAAATTTAAAAACATTGAAACAGCAAATTCAAAACCACTACATTAACTAAACACAACTGCAAACTTTGTGTGCTCCAGTCTTTGAAACGGCTGCTTGTGAGTACGAAATGGGCCTCATTTAAACAAAAATTAATGCGGCTACTAATAAGACATTTGAACTGCTAAATAAACCTGCGAGCTAATATCCCCTGTTCTCTGTTCAGTGAGCAGACATGACTGCCGCAGAGCTGCTTCTGGATTGTCTGGAACAGTTGGATAAGAAGGATTTTGAGACGTTTAAGTGGCATCTGAAGCAGCACAACCTGGAAGGCTACAAGCCGATTCCTCGGTCTTATCTAGAGGACGCAGAGCGGACTAAAACAGTGAGTAAGATGATAGAGAACTACACAGAAGACGTTGCTGTGACGGTTGCAGTGACTGTCCTGAAGAAACAACAAATGAATGATCTTGCGCAGAAGCTGTCAAAAGCACATCAAGGTGATTGTGACATTACTTGAGTCCCTTTTTAGCTACACTTTCATCCTCTGCCATGTCTGTGCACTGATCAGCTGATTTTTTACTTTTTTAAGTGCAGAAAAATTGAATACTGCATCCTCCACCACGTCCTCTTCTGGAACCGCGCCTGAAGCCTCACCAGCGGCTGCGCCACCTGCTGCTGTAGCCGCAGGCCACACATTGGTAGCTAAGGAAGGAAGTGTGATCTTCGCTCCAATCATCAGCAATAGTGAACCCGGAACATGGAACATAACTCTTAGCAAAAACTAATGAAACCGCTACCTGAAACGCAGTCCGTTTTTAGTACTGTTTTAAAATGGCTTCATTGTACTTTGTTTTTCTGTCATTTTAGTTTTATTTTCAGAGGTATGATCATTTGTCACTGTATATGAAGAATCCAAATAGACAAAATCAGTGTGCATCGCACAAGTTCCACAGGCAATGAACGGAGACTTGCAGAGGCGCAGAAAGCATCCTGAACCAGTTTACTTTTTGGTACACTGGTTCAGCTCCCGTTCTGTTGTATCTCATCAATTCAACTGTCTCTTTTTCAAAGAGATCCATTTTAGCCTTGGTTTAGTAAATCTGTCTATTTGCAAATAAATCAAGTGTGTGATTTTTTTAAAATTTGTTTTATTTTTACTTCAGAGGTATTCGGCCATCATGTCTGCCCATTCTGTCCATGTCAGAGGTCGCACCGTCTGCTGCTGCAGAAATCACATTTTTAGTTGTAATAGATGTTTATTACCATTCCCAAATAATAAACGTCTGAGATATCCACAATAAATGTTTCAAAAATGTTTGGGTATCTTCCTATGAAACAGAAAGGTACGATCAAACCGAGTATGGCCGAGTTATTGCTGCATACATGTGTGACTCCACATAATATTAAAGGTCTTGTTCTTTTTGCTGCACAAATGTTTGACACAAATTTCGTTTGATTTGCATAATGTTGATGTTTAAACTTCCACGAATATCTTCAAAGCAAAAGCAGCACAAACAAACATTTTTGCAAAGAAGTTGGAGGGGGTGTACTCATGATGTGTACCATAAACACATCAGGAGGTTAACCTCCTGATGTGTTTATGGTCCTAGTCTCTCAGATCTGATCCGACGTGGAGGGGCGGGTCCGTTCCGAGGTAAAACCACGTGACTTAATGCAGCACAACGAATACAAGGTGTGGACAAATCGTGTCGATAGAAATTCTTGACACTGTTAATAACATTTCGACTGAAGAGCCGTCATAAATCATGTCTTCCCCCTCACTGGCCTGCGGGATATATTTATTCCAGCTGTAGAACTAATAAGTTGTTGTTCGGTTTGTGACGGCTCCGTCCGAACCCTCCGGAATATCGCGAACCAGGAAGTGGCAGCTTCCCAACGTCTCCTGCGAGCTAGCTGGCGGTTTACGCAATGAAAGAACTTATACATTGGACAACATAAAACACGGTGTTGTCGTTTAACAACGGAGTAGGTCATTTGTGCGACTGAGCGTCGTTTTTGACGATAAATTTCATTGTAACGACTCGAGACCGGAAGGACTGCTAGCAAGCTTGTTGTTTAGCCATCTGGCAGAATTGTCGACGGCTAACAGTTAACGTTAGCAGGTGTTGTGATGGCCGTGCCGCACATACAGCTCTCCGTTGCAGTAATTTTGCTCTTAGTACTGCTGTCGGGGTGTAACGCGAGGATACACAAGCTCAGTCTAAAGGTAAGTGCGAAACACTGTTTTGGTTTAGAGTAACGTCAGCGTTAGCTCCGGTAGCTTATGCTAACGCCACGAACATTGACGTTGCTTCATTAAAACCCCCAGCGTGTTGATTACAACCAATGACATAAAACGGGGTCACACTGCTGTATTTATGTCAAATATGTATGTGTTTGTAAAGGAGATTGTGCAGTAGCAAGCTTTGGCTAACGCTATTTCATGGTTCCTAGAAAACCTGAACTTTTGTTTTTAGGCTCAAAATTTTAAAAAAGGTCAAACCAAAACTGAGTCACTGCAGTTATCTTTAAAGTCTTTATGTTTGTGGAACAAGTACCCGGTCAAATAAGTAGAAGCGTTGCTTGTTTGGCAGGTAGACAACATTTAGGTCGGGTCAAATGTGACAGGGATCATGTTAGCGCCATGCTAATTGTTCTACTTCAAAACAAACCATTTTAGCTAAAAAAATCACATGACGTAAGCTCTAAATGATACTGATACCATGTGTTTAGGTCCTAAATTGAGACAGTCTCTCAACTTCCACAAAAAGTTGGGACAAAAAAAACCTCCCAGACATTTCTTAGTACATATCATTTTTAGGTATTTCCATAAAGTATTCCACAAATGAGCTAAAATCAACACTGTTGATTTTACCTAATGGGCTTGCTGCCTTCCCTTTACTCATCCCAAAATTTGCTTTGACCGAAACCTTCAAATTTTGTTTCTCGCTCATTCTGAGAGCCAGTTAGCTCATGTATGGTTAAAGTATTTGTGATCACAAATATTAAACTTGTTTTTTTGTTTTCCAGAACGAAACACGGTTTTCCGTTGACCTCAACAATTTTGGTTTCTTTGCAAATGGAACTCTAAATGTGACTCTGTCCTCCTTGTGGCTCAGTGACATTGTGAACTACAGCATCTACCCAGTAAGTCTGTTGGTTTTTCATTTTCTTTCAGGTAAATATAAAGAAAAAGAAAAGTTGAAGGAAGCATTAGTAATTTTTTTTCGACCCATATTAGTTTTGCAGTGAGAACTCCAGTATGTTCTTTTAGCTCCTGGTTGAGAAATAATAATAATCAGGTAATTAATTGTCTGTTTTTCTTGGATAAATTTTCTCTTCATTTATAAGACTGGTGTAACTTACTCACTGCTTCGTTTTCAAATGCTTGATTACGCAGTGCTGAAAAAAGGAAACCTCTGTTTGTTCTGTGACCCAATCTACTTTTTTGCAATTTATTTAAGAGACTGTTTGTAGATACAGAGGGAGCACATTTCTGCCAGAAAGTTTGAGATTAATCTCAGAAATGTACTAGAAAAAACTTTGAAGTTTCTGAGTTTGAAAAATCTGAAATTTTCTAGGAAAAAACTCAGAAAATTTGAGATTTTTCTAGAGAAAACAAATTTCAGAAGTTGAAACTTTTTGACTGAGAAAACCATGGTCATCTGAAATGGGCTTCTCTTACATAAAGAATTGATTTCTACCACTAAGCTGCACACAGTAATTGCTTTTTATTCTGTTTTTGAATTTATCAATATTTATCGATGCTCTTGTGGAACAAACAGCAGAGAACATAGTAAAAATAAGATTTCCAATAATAATAATAATAATAATAATAATAATAATTTACATTAATTGAAAGTTATTGAGCCAAAAATAAATAGGAATTTTTATAAGAAATTTTTTATGATAAACAATACAATTAATGCCCACCTAGCCTGTCACAATAAGCAATAAATCAGTGAATCATGTGACAAATTAAAACAATCACAATAATTTCCATTTGAATGATTTATCGTTTTTCTCTGCATCTGGATAATACACTCAAGCAAAACTGACGTTTCTGTTTCCTATTGTTGGTTTTAGAAGTTTTTAATGGATTTTCATATATCTGTTTGTTTGTTAATGATAAAAAAGTTTTCAGTTTGGTCTCAACTAGCTCCTGCTTTTGAAGGACAATTTTGTTTACAGACACTTCATGGCTCATTTATTTTTGTTGTTGTTTCTGTTTTATTTATTTTGGATATTTAAAACATCTTCCAGTTCCAGTGTTAAATGTTGGTTAGAATTTAAACTTAATTGTTCTTTGCGAATGTGTTCTTGCAACATTACTCTATTAACATTATGCTACTGGAAAATGATCTCAAAACGACAATATTATCATTTATCGCGATAACTTCTGGGGCAATTTATCATCCAGAAAAATGTATCATGACAGGCCTAACCACAACAAATCCAAGGTTTTCTCTGTCTATTGATAGAAACCAGTGCCAATCACATCAAAAGCTGATTCATTTCCACATTGTTGTCTGCTTTAGGTTGGCTTCAGCCTGTCCAGGTCTCGAGTTAATGGGGTGTTGTCGTACACAGTGAGTACCCGCCTTCATATTTAAACATCTGGTTTTCTACAGCTCTTAATCAGTATTCCGTTTAGTAAAACATATCCTTGATAATATATTATCTGTTCAACATTATTCATTTCAAATTTTCTTTTACCGGAAAAAGTTAGTCTTGTTGTGTTCTCTGTAGGCGGAGGAGACCGAGGCGTGCCCGCTCACAGCGACGAAGACCACCAACGACGAGCCCCTCATTCTTTTTCTCATTGACAGCAAGCATCTGGGGTGTGTGTTGTTTAA
The DNA here is from genome assembly GCA_903067055.1 of Poeciliopsis paucimaculata. NCBI lineage: Eukaryota > Metazoa > Chordata > Actinopteri > Cyprinodontiformes > Poeciliidae > Poeciliopsis > Poeciliopsis paucimaculata. Next base: position 66,158 of record CAEGAD010003919.1, read on the forward strand.
GGATCATACGTTCCTAATGTATCACAGCTTTGTGCGAAAGTTAAGCGTTTGACTTATGTCCGTCTAGAGTCAACGTGAGCGCCATGGGCGTTCAGGATAACTTCCTGATTGCCAAAGCCAAGGAAGAACCTAAAGACGACGAACCTAAAGGTTTGTGTTGCTGATTCTAATGATTCCTCAAATTAACTGCTGCAAGAGTGAATGACACCACTGTGTTAAAGTTGATCCTGATGTGTTTCTATGCCTCCATTTCTGTTGTTTAGAAAAAAAGTTTACAAAAAGGACTGCTGAAAATTTAAAACCAGACGATTCAAATGCAAAGACAGACCCAAAACAAGACTATAAGAAAGAGATCCCAGAAGGCCAGAAAAAAGAACCACCAGCAAACGAAAAGTCAAACACTGTTGAGGATGCTAAGATAGTGGAGGAAACTACCTTCCTGGTGAGATTTTTTTTGGGGGGTTTTCTTGTGGCTACATATTTGTGCAGTTTTAAATCAGCGTCTTAACTGAAATTTCTTGCAGCTGAACGGTTCAGTCAAGCCGATTTTAGCCTTGGGCAAAACAAATGGCTTATACAACTTCAACGTAAGTTCCCTTTTCTCTTCATTTAGAGAACATTTGGTTGGCTTTGCTCCTTGATGTATGTTACAGGATTGGACATCTACATGATTGATGTAGATCAATGGTGCATGGCGTAACATGCACCATTACATTACAATAGTTAGTTAAACTTGAACATACTATGCCTTCTACAGCCGCAATTATGTAAAATTAAATCATTGACCAATATAAAAAACAGATCCAATTAGTCCTGTCTCAGAAAACAAAATATTTATAGATTAAAACTCAGGAAGAATACATAGTTTACGTATCGAAGATCTGCAATTTTCTCATCTTTGATAAGTAATTTTGTAGAAATCAGGTTAGAACTAAGGGCGCCATTTTGTGACTGCTTCCTGCTCATCCTGCACTGGAAGGGTATGGTTTTGTGGACGTGACTCTATGCGTAGCAATGGCGGCTAAAGGAGCATGTCACTTGCTGCAGCGGTTGATGGGCGCCGAACAGTCCAGTGCTGCGTATCAATAGTTGTTCCGTCCGGTTTAACGTCTCTCCTCCTCTGCAGTTCCGCCTGGTCGTCGGCCCAAAGGATCAGGGTCTGTACAGCCTGAAGTTCCACTACTGTCAGAACAGGGTGGCCGGAGTCAAGCTGCCTTACGCCTTGACGGTGAGTCAACGAGCTTTGGCGATTCTCTGCCAGCCCTCAGGTGTCTGATAGGTGTTCATTTCATGTTCCCCCCCACACCCACCTGCAGGTGGACGTGGTAGAGAGGAACCCTGGGAGCTTCCTGTCTGCAGCCGAAATTCCCTTGTCTCGTCTTTACATATGTATGGCCGGAGTCTTCTTCACTGCTGCTATGGTGTGGGTCTACACGCTCATGAAGCACAGGTACATGGCATGAATTACACTCAAATTGTGATTTCTTTTGTATCCCAGAGGTTTTGTCCTATCGAGGTGGACACACAAAACGTAATAAAACTTCGATTGTCTGTGAATGCATCAGCCGCTTTTCATGTGAAGCTTAAGGTGCATTCTTGCCCCTAGATGGGGCTCCTGTAATGACCGAGAGGCAGGTATGCAGGGGTTGAAGACATGTTGTTCCAGTTGGTGGCCATGGTGTCAAAACATTGAGTTGTGTAAAGTGGAGGCAGCATGAGCAGCACTTTTCTGAGCATCCTCTAAAAGTCTTAAATTTATGTATCTAAAATTGAGACCAGAAAATGTCTTCAATTTTTTTTTTTAAGTAAGTTGACCTTAAAATGTCTTAATTTTTGTCTTGACAGGAATATTTAATCTTGTATATTGTATGTATTGTTTTTTTTCCTCGGGATGTTTCTATCAGACCACAATCTGAGTCGCACTCAGACATCTTCATTATATTGGGTGACTTAATGAACATTGCAGGCTAACATTAACTCACTGCTAACATAGCCAGCTGCTGATGCTGGAAGTTCACCGACCAGAGAAAAACTTTGACGACCCACCAGGATATATTTAGCTTATGAAGCGTCTGAAAAGGAAAAGTCGAAGGATTTTTACACACAAACATCCCAGCTGTTCTCCACAGTGTTAGAAAAGACGAGGCGATTGAACGAACATCCTAAAGATTCACATTTAATACTAATTGAAACGGTTCGGTAAAGCTCCCGTAGCTCCTTGTTTACAGCAGCATTAAACATATCGGACGACACAAGCTAACATCATTAAGCAGAACTGCTGATGAATAGATTTGTTTGTTCGGATCCCTGATTATTACAGCGCTGGGAAAACCTGCTTTCCAAAAACTGAATCAAAAGTACAAGCTTCATTGTGTCTTATCTGTCTAGTTTCCTGTTTCGCTACATGTGCTAATCCTTCTTTTATATTTAACTGGGCACCGATTCTCCTTCTTTTTGTTGCTTGCTCTGATTAGGACAATGAAAACATTATCATTGTTATTGATTAGGTTCTTTTTATCTTCCTTCTTCTGTGTTTTTTGTCTTTGATAGAATATCCAAAGCAAAAAAGGGGGTACTGTTCTTGGTATCTTTACTGAGTTTAATACTTTAGTACCATGCTTACCACACAAGCCACAAAGTTAGCCAGATGGCTAACTAGCATAAACCCAAGATTCTCAGGTTGTTTACCTTTTGGAGGGTTTGCACCTGCAGGACACAGGAGGTTCCCACCCCCAAACCAAACAAGCACACAGTCTTTTGAACTGTAAAAGGCCGATAAGGATCGAGGAACGATTCATCTCCGCAGCCATCTTACCTTATTAATTGCACCCCACATCCTGTTGAGACATAAGCCAAGTTCACACTACAGACTTTGGACCACATTATCTTTGGTGAGTGAAGGCGGCAGCATTTTATCCACATGTGTGAAAGTAATTGATGCCAGCAACACTTCTGGATATGATGTTCAGAAACCAAAAAAACACTGCAGATAAAACAGAAACACAAAAAATCATCAGCTACAGTAACATCTTTATCCCATAAGGTCAGAGAAAAGCACAAACTGCCTTTCTATAACTTAAATATGACGTTTTTGTCTCATTTGCTTCTTTACAGATACAGCGTGTTTAAGATCCACTGGCTGATGGCTGCACTGGCATTCACCAAGTCCACATCTTTAGTTTTCCACAGTGTAGGTCACAGTACTAGTAATTCCCTTCATGTTCTCAAACAGCTTGAGGCATTTTCTGTTTTATCACAACAGACAAGGTAGTTTATGTGTCCATGGCTTCTGTTTTTCACAGATCAACTACCACTTTATCAACATCGAGGGTCATCCTATCGAAGGCTGGGCCGTCATGTATTATATCACACACTTGTAAGTTATTTCTGCTGGATTTTTTTTTTTAAATTATGAATGCACTGTTGTGAAAATTTTAGCTGATATACATATTCTCTACCATGAAAAATAATGGACCACACCACTGAAACGGCCTCTCTGCTGAAGTTGAACACTCTGTGGTGTACCATCGCTCTCACATGGCCAAACAAATGCCGGAAATATAGTTTGGAAAATACCGTATATTCTGGAATATAAGTCAGAGTTACTTTTATAGAGTCCAGATTTACTTGTATATCTTTTTCTCCTCTTCATGACACATTTTTTTGACTTATGTTGCTTACACTCCAAAGCGACTTATAGTCCGGAAAATATGGTAAAAGACCATTATGCCATCGGCACACTTTTAATTATCAGGCCAATATCGGAAGGTCAAAAAATGACGAACGTCGTCCGATACCAATGTTGAACCTGACATGTCATTCATCTCTAGTTTGGATCCTATTTGTTTTTAACATTCTGCATTAATATCTGTCAGGCTGAAGGGGGCGCTCCTGTTCATCACTCTGGCACTGATTGGGACGGGCTGGGCTTTCGTTAAATACATCCTCTCTGACAAAGAGAAGAAGATCTTCATGATAGTCATCCCTCTGCAGGTACTCTGTGTGTGTGTGTGTTTGTTTGTTTGTTTGTAATACTTTGTGGGGACCATTTTCCTGACACATACGACATTGTGGGGACCAAAGCCTGGTTCCCACAAGGGGAAACACTGTTTTTGGTCAGGGGTCAGATTTAGGACTAAGGTGTGAATTGAGTATTGGTTAGGTTTAGGTATGTAATTGTTAGGTAAGGTTTAGGCTGTAGAAATGAATGGAAGTCAATGGAAAGTCCCCACAAAGGTAGCCACGCAAACCTGTGTGTGTGTTTGGGAACCTGCATTTAGTTTGAAGTTTGTTCCTTTCCAATATATCTGTGTGTGTGTGTGTTTTCCTACCAGGTGCTGGCGAATGTTGCCTATATCATCATCGAGTCGACAGAGGAAGGCTCCAGTGAGTACTATCTGTGGAAGGAGATCCTCTTTCTGGTGGACCTCATCTGCTGCGGAGCCATCCTGTTCCCTGTCGTCTGGTCAGTGTGATGTGTAGCCTGAGGCCGTGTTAACTGTAGATCTGGTTTTGTTCGTTAACACGAGGGATGAACCAGTGCACGTTTTTCTCTACCATTTCATTTAGTGCTGAATTGACTTAAAACATTTCTGTTTTTTTCTTTTTCTTTAAACACAGACATAACTGTGCTGGATTTCAAATTTATTTGACAACTGTGCAGCAGTACAGCTCTCTTAGATACACCAATAGCTTCACAAGCTAATGTAAAACTTAAATTTATTCAGTTTGTGCAATTAGGAGGATAGCAGCCAGTGAAGCATGGTGAAACAAATCAATCTCCAACAAACTATTTCAAATTGTTCAGAAAGTGCAATTAGAAATTCTAAATATAATGTAAAATAATAAAGCACGACGTCACTCAGAACATAAGTCATAGAATTAGCCTGGATAGATCTGGCCTTATGGGTCGTAAACACCCAATCTAGATTTTTTTATTTTATTTTATTTTTTTCAATATCGAGATTAATATTGGATCGGTGCATCTCTAATTAACACAGAGGATTTTGTTGATAAAATGACAAATATGCAGAACAACCAGCAACTTGTGTTTTCAGTATTTGTTTTGCACTAAAATTAAGTTTTGAGTTGACTGTATGCTCAATCAAAAACATGGAGTCAAAAAATAGATTTCTAAAATGTATAGTTTGAACTAGAGCTGGGCCCAGTGTTGTAGTCAAGACCACTTAACCCGAGACCAAGACTGGTCTTGAGTACTACAACACTAACTGGGCAATAGTTGATAATTTTAACTGTTAATTAAATTTGCAGTTTAGGAAGATTCTTGGAAAATCTGGATTTAAAAAAAATAATTCACCATTGATCTTCTCAGGCCCCCTGCCTACCATCTTATTTTACAAGTGTCTTTTACATCTTGTATTTGTTTAGAATCTGAATTCAGTAACCAGAGATGAGTTCAGAGGTCAGTTGTCAAGAAGAGAAGTTGCCATAAAAGGGTTTCACTAATTTCACACAAAACCTAAACTGATGCAGTCTTTAGCATGTTTTGTTAGCCGTTAGCGTTACTAACCTCAACTGGAGTGTCGTTCAGTTGAGTTGAAGCCTGAATAACCGAATAACTTACCTTTGTGAAAGTATAGCTTGCTTTTAAACTGCTTTTTTGTTTTGTGCTTCCTCTCTATTCAATTGTGAACACTGAAAATAGCTGACTTTGAGTCTGCTACATTAGTAAAAGTTACTACTGTTAGCATCCTGTCAGCAGTGATCAGAAAATGATTGAATTTTTGAGTTTTCTGACTGATGGGCCACTCATAAGGGTAATAATGTGGAAAAAGTGTTTCTCACTTTGACAGTAATTTGTTCTACGTTTTAAAATTCCCTATATGCCTAAAATTAACAAACTGATAGATTTGTAGAAGCTTTACAGAACTGATATGTCATTAAAATATACCCTACTAATACAGTTTTTAATGGTACAGAAGTTTTTGTTTTTACGAACCATATGATTATAGAAACTGTTTTGGTGAAATAATGTGTTTACTTTGGGAAAATGTGGAATTAAAATGGAGTAGCTAAGAAAAAATATATAATTTTGATTCTATATTATTTGATATATATATACAAAACTTTGAAGAAAATGGAAATGATGGACTATATTTGTTTACATCCAAGTTTACTGTTTCAATAATCTGACTTTGTGTAGTTAAGTAAGAGTTTTTGCTAAGTAAAATGAGCTTATTTGTAAGTAAGCCAGCAGAGTTCTGCACAGAGAGTAGTCGTCTCGGAACCTGAAAGTTGTGGGTTCGATTCCAGCTTCCTCCTGGGGGTCGGAGGTTAACCTCTAATTGCACATCAGTGTCTGAATGTGTGACTGGTTGGCTGTGACTTAAATTTTCACCTGATAAAACATTTAAGTATCTATAGACTGACGTGTTTTCTCATCTTCCTGTGTTTGCAGGTCCATCCGTCACTTACAGGAGGCTTCCAGCACAGATGGGAAAGGTGGGCTGCTTTTTCCCTGAGTTAAGTGAACGCATCATCATGTTTGTCTTCTTTGCTTTAAACTTGGGCTCTGTTTCTTCCAGCTGCCATGAACCTGGAGAAGCTCAAGCTGTTCAGGCATTACTACGTCATGGTGAGAGAGAGAGACGCCTCAGCAGAACTGACCAGAGATCAGTTTGTCCTACAAAAATGTCTTTTTTTTTTTTTCTGACAGCTGTAAAATTAGATTACCCAAACAAAAATAAAGTTAGTTTTGATGACGGTGCTATTTGTCAGTTTTGGTTAAAAAAAAAAAAAACAACCAACAAAAGAAACCTTTTCATCTTTGAACAGAACACTTTTATCAAATCACAACATCTCCCGGTACAGTTGCCAGGATTTTAAAGGAAGCGCCACATCATTAATCCTGTTTCAACAGTCTGATTTCTGCCTTTAATTGAATGTGTTTATTGCAGATCGTGTGCTACATCTACTTCACGAGGATCATAGCCATCTTGCTGAAGATCACAATGCCCTTCCAGTGGCAGTGGTGTTATGAGGTAAAACTCCAGCAGCTCCACAGCAGGCTCAAACATATTATTTCATTATATTTTTATCATTTAATTTCTGTTTGGGACCAATAGAGTATTTTCTTCAGCCTGCTGCTCTGTATGCTGACATTTCTGTACTTAACTGTTAATATTCAACTTTTCAGAGAAACTGAATTTGGGATTGTCTTCAGTGAAAAAACAAACTAGGCTGAAATGATTAATTTGATTAATTGTGATTAATCAGTTATTCAAATAATTGTCAACGAATTTAGCAATTGATTAATTAACTGAATATACAGACTAAAAAAATAAGTCAATATGCTGAAAGAGCTTAAAGTATTCAGATCAGTAATTAAGCTAAAATTGTGCAGTATAATGTAGTTTGTATTTCGGATTTAAAAAAAACAAAAACATCTGTAAATATGTTGTACCCAGAACTCCTAAAACGGTGAAATTTTACTTTGAACCAGTTCAAATTCACTAAATAATTCTGTTACTGCATTAAAGCGAAAAAATTGCTTCTTGTAGCACGTTTCAAATATTCTGTAAAAAAACCCAAAAAAAACCTGATTAAGTGGTTAAATAAAAAATCCGATTAATTGATTAATCGTCAAAAATAATTGACTGCTAAATTAGTCGTTGATTGCAGCCCTAAAATAAACACTTAAAAATGTGAACAGATCTTTACTGAGATGATTTGAGTTTCCAGAGGTCTCACTGTAAAACGCACACCTTCCTCTGGCCCTCAGTTTCTGGTGGAAGTGTCCACTCTGATCTTCTTCGTCCTGACCGGCTACAAGTTCCGACCGGCGTCCAACAACCCGTACCTGCAGCTGCCCCTGGACGAGGAGGACGTGGAGATGGATGAAGTGTAAGTGCGTCAGAGGTGGAGCTGCACCGATCCCGTATTAATATCTGTATCAGCTCTGATATTGGAAAAGAATTCTAGAATTCTATATCGGGTGTCATTGCTATAGAATGACACCCGATATAGAATTCGGGTGTCATTCTATATGACATGTCAATGTCATGATATGACATATCATGTCAATGATACCCGATATCATTGACATGACATGATATGATACCCAATATTATATCAATGATACCCGATATAGAATTCTAGAATTTTTTTCCAATATCAGAGCCGATACAGATATTAATACGGGATCGGTGCAGCTCCAGTATTATAGGACCATTGTGCCTGGTTTGTCGCAGTTTGTTTTTTACATGTTTGGTCAAGCCTGTGGAGCTACTGGTGTATTTAACGGTGTTCTGGTGCAGAGTTGTCAAATAAATTAGTAGTTCAGTACATTTATCAAATCAAACAAAAAATCAAATCAAATTTTATTTGTGTAGCACATTTCAGCAGCAAGGCATTTCAAAGTGCTTTACATCATAACAAACATAAAAACACAAAGTCATGTAACATAGAATATACAGGGTTTTCAGTACGCGCAATGACTCTCAGTCACTCGCCACTTTTTAAAGAAGACATTTAGTCAAGTTCCATCATTAAATTTTTAATTGATTAAGTTTCAAATCCAACTCTAAACAGGTGGGTTTTTAGTTGTGATTTAAAGGAACTCAGTGTTTCAGCTGTTTTACAGTTTTCTGGAAGTTTGTTCCAAATTTTTATGTCTGTTTAAAAACAAACAAAAGGTCTATGTAACTATGCAGTGCTGTCAATCGATTAAAATTCAAATCTGATTAGTTGCACTTTATTGCTGTGATTAATCACGACTAATCGTCTTGCTTGACTTTGTAGCTTGATATGTAAAAATGCACGTTTTCCTAAAAATGTTAAAGAAAGTCTTTTATTGTCTCAAACAAGTTTAGCGGTTCAATAGAAGTTTGGTCAGCCTTGTTTTTCTGCATCAGCTGAAACTAACCCTCAGGTATTGGTAGTGGAAGTGGATCGGTGCACTACTAGTTTTATTCATTTGTTTTGCATTTAAAATGATCCCAGTCTGACATGAAGGATTCTTCTTTTTTTTTTCTTTTTTTGTCTGTGTGTGCAGAGTGACAGAGTCGGGCGCTCTGGAGGGAATCTCCAAAGTTAAGAAGACGTCTAACGGACGCGAGCGCCAGAAAGAACCCGCTCTGTGAGCAGGAGGCTGCGTGGTTGGGAGGGACCAGCCCCGTGTCGGGGTGGGGGCTCATATGGACCAAGACCCCCCCCCCCCTGTCCCTGACCCCACTTCCACTGATGGCTCTCTGTTCAAAACTCTTCAAGTGGTTGCAAAGCTCATGCCCACTGTCTGGCTATGCAAAACATAAAAAACTACAAAAAAAAGATGGCTAACATGACGGAGGTTGTCCATTTTCTTTGGGGGTGCTCCACCCAAAACCCAAAGAGCTCCAGGAGGGTTTTTCTTTTTCTGGACAGGTGGGGAAATGGAACAGAGCTCTGAAATTCTGTGGTTTATTTTTTCTTTTCTGTTTCTCTCCAAAGCTTATTATTATTATAGACAAAGACTCGGGTGTGTTTATGCCGGCTATTTAAAAACGGTACTCCTGCATCCTGCAGGCTGCATCTTTTCTTTCTTTTTTTTCTCTTTTTCTTCTCTGTAACATGGGAACAAACGTAATGTGACACAAATTTAGGTTTTCCTCCTTTGGATGCAATAGCCCATTCTCAGGTGAAAAGAAAAAAAAAAAAAAAAGAAGAAAAATCGATGTTATAGAGGAAACAGCACTTCGTTTCCCACCAATCACACTGCGCCGTACATGTTTGCTCATTGATTTTTAGGTTGGAATAATCAACAACAGGATGCTTTATTTTTTATTTAATTTAATTTGTTTGGTTTCAGTACGTTGCTGCTTTTTGCATATTGAAAAGTTTTCCAGTATCATTGTGTGGAGGCGTTTCCTCCCAGTGTGTCATTTTGGAGTGCTGCTGTAATTTAGTGCTTTAGTGCTTGAAGATAACCTGCTTATTCCACCATATTGACTCGAGGACCTTTAATTAAAGTGACAGTATGTTCAGATCAGGCTCTAAAGTGACCAGAGCTGTGGCCAGATATAGCTATAAATATATATATGTATATTTCTTTTTGGTTATTTTTGGCATGGCTGAGTCCACTTTACCCACTTTTGGTTTTTAACCATTTTTTTGCTCTTGATGTGAAGCTTTTGATTAATTCCAGTTGACTTCAGCAGCCGGACAGGGTAGAAGATCATTCAGTAACAGGTGATTTGTAAATATGACGGTTCATACAAGAAGAGACAGATTACACTCTATGAACTGCACAGTGTTTCAGTGAGATTTTTGAATCTTTTTTTTTTTTTTTTTTTTATTCCTTCAAATGGAGCCCAATCACATGAAGTGTGACAGAGATTTAACCTCAATCACTCCTTGATCTGCAGTGTTGACACAGGCAGCCATCTGCCGGGAGTCCACAGGTAAACAGTCCGTACACATTTACAGGAGTTGGATAAAGAATTTTTTTTTTTTTTTATTGTTACAGAAGGTTAATGGATGTATGAATTGCCACAATAAAGTTGGAGTTTTTTTTTGAAAGCTCTCTGGTCGCTGCTGTGGGTGAACATGCGCAGAATTTGGCTATGAAGTCAACAATTTGAAAAGGAAACTGGAGTTGAAAATGTTTGACAAGATGCACGCACTACAAATGTGCATAAACTGTGTGGGTATTCTGATAGTGTTGGAAAAAAAAAAATTTCACAAACATCAGAAAACATATGTTCAAAATGGTAATTTTCGTAATTCCAGTTTGTGAAGTTTTAAGGTAAATTCGTAGTGATCTACGTTACCCTCATTTCCTTCCTTTACCCCCATACAATCATCTAAGAAAGTTTCCGAATTTCTCAAAACTTAGAAATCTGTCAAACTGTCAAGTGGGTTAGGTGTCAAAAATGTTATTTCTTCAAATTTTTTGACTTATCAAAAAAAAAAAAAAAAAAATTGAAGCTTGAGAAGTTTAAATTTGCTAAAAAAAAATTCTGCAACAATTTTGTTTTATAGAAAAACTTGTGATAAAGTTTTTGTCAAACTTAATATTTTTATCAAACTTTTTTCTAAAAAATATTAGTTTCTCAAAAGTTGAACATTATAACTTTTGAATACATAGGAAACTTCCAGATTTTCAAATTTTGGAAATGGTCTCAGTTTCATGTCAAGAAATTTGACTTGAAACAATAAAAAAAAACAAAAAAAAACTTGGAAATGTCTTTATTGAAGAGGCAGAAAGGTTTGATTAAAAAAAAATCAGAAATTTTCTAGAAAAACGTGATTTTTGTAGCAAAAATGACAACAGATGCAAATTACCAGAATTTTATTATGAGATGCTTGTTCAGCTGTAAAAACATGTACATACATGAGTAAAAGAAAATATTGCACATGTTGGTCAGTAAAATTTGGCACCAGTTGGTAACAAAGACAGTCAATTGTTTATACAGACATGGAAACAATCCTGTATCTACATGTTCAAATTGTTTATAAATGTGCAGATGGTTCAGAAATTTCACAGTGCAGATAAAATTAACATTTTTATCCAGTTATGGATAATTCCTGAATAAACAATCTCCCTTCATTATTCCTTATATACCTAAAGAATAAGTAATTTAAAAAATAGATTTTTGCTTGAATCCATGTATAGATTGTCCTTTTACCCAAAATATGCTTCATCACAGTTTAAGTTTTTGTCCAAACCATTAATGGATTTAGTTTTCGAGCCACTGATGGAACCTACAGATCACAATGTTTTGCCCTCTGAACTCTCACATCTGCAGCTTAAACTGAAGCTGATTTAGATGAACAAAGTGCCCATTTCAATATTCACAAAAAAAAGTTGTAAAAAGTGGGTTTTAAACAGTCTGTTCATAGTGCAGCATAATTCAGTGAAGACGAGTCAGAGGATTAAGGCGCTTTGCAGCAGAAGCAAATACAGTCACTGCTCCAAGTTGGAAAGATTCAAAGATCTTGAAAGGTTCATTTTATCTTTAATAAAAGTAACAGGCATCATGCGTGAGTCCCGGTTATGATCAGCGTCATTCATAGAGAAAAGAATGACGTCATAAACATCATTGCCTCCTGTTTAAGGTCGTCTAGTTGTAATGTTTTGTTGCTACCACAAGGGGGCGATAACAGGAACACCATTATACTGAGGAATATGATTTAAAAAAGTACTGTGAAGACAGTTCGGTAATACTAAGTGAATGCAAACTGAAAAAGCCTTCAGCAGTGGGAATCATAGGAAATATTGTTTATATTTTGGAATATGATAGAAAGTGTGGGCTGCTCAGCTGCAGTTTCAGTTATAATAAAATCATTGTTTCAGGTTTTATTCACGTTGTGTGGCTCCTTCAGCCAAACAAACCTTAGGTCCAAACCTAAAGCTTCTCATTCAACCTGACTGGTCTAACTTTTAAAATGACTGCAATTATTTGACATTCTAACATTTATTTTTTTTTGCTTTATTTCACTCCTGCAGTGTTTTTACATCATCAAGAATTTGGGTGATTGCTTTTCTGAAAAGACGGTAGCAGCAGCATCTGAAGATGTCTTCAGCTAAAACTTGAAAATTGTGTGATTTAATGCCTGTCTCTAGTGGAAACAGTAAAAAGACAGGCATGAATGAAAATTATTTCCCAATCTCTTTCACTGCAGATTTAGGTGATATTTGAGGAATCCTCAGTTTGGATCAGAGAGACATGATTGGTTATTTAAATGTGACCCTGAGTAAAAATGTTCTGATCTCCATGGGCCTCAGGGTGATTTCCCACACAGACGGATCCTCAAACGTCTTCAGCAGGGGTTTCTCTTCTATCAAGAAAAAAATTGTAATTAGAGCGTGTAACTAAAATTATGTGAGAGATGTAATAAAGCCTGACTTACTAGCATCAAAACAAAGCTGCCTGTAGTAAAAGGGTCCCTTCCCAAACAGAGAACGCCACATAAATAAAACAAGTCTTTATTGAACCACCCTGCTGTGAAACTAAGAAAAATTTATGGCTCATTATATTCCAGTTTAATTAGAGCCTGGGGGCGTTGTTCTGATTGTAATGAGGCCACCGCCGCTGCAAAGTTACAATGTGACAGACGCTTCCTGTTCATCCTCTGCTCAGTTTGTTCTGAGCCCCAGTGACCAGCCCCAGTGACCCCTGCCAGACAATGCAAACCCCCCAAACATTTGGCTGAGTAGGAACCATCAGCTAATCTCCAGGTAAATGTTTGAGCAGAAACTAAAACTTAAACACATTATTATCCCAAAAAGATGGATTTTACTGCTACATATAATCAGCAACTAAAAGTATAAAACTTGAAAAATATGAACATATGGACTGCAACTTAATCTAATTTTTATTGATATAATAATTATTTGAATAATCCTTTTTGGTTTATGAAATATTTAAGTGCCAGACATTTACTAAACCTTGAAATAATTTCACAGATGATTTATTAAGCATATTACATTTAATTATGTTCCTTAGTTAAACGTATTGATTTCATTTTTTTAAAATAATGATTTAATAGGGAATTTTATTGCATTGAAGCACTTTGCAAACATTGAACCAAGTGGGCGGGACGAGAGCAGCTTGCAAAGACGTCCGATTGGCTGCTTCAAACGGCACATCAAATTTACCCCTGAGGTCAATATCTCTGCTAGAAAGAGCAGAAATAATTTCAAGAACAATTAAGTTGTTGTAATTTATTCAATACAATCAGAGTGAGTAACTCTGGCTCTAATGTGTTGCTGTCTGTGGTTTCTCTGCACAGAACCACTTAGAGAGATTTCAGATAAAACTACAGATTGAGTCTGGAGCCACTCAAAGAGTTTATTAAATCAATATATTCAAGTTGCTTCCACACTTCCAGTGAAATATTAACCTCAGAGCAAATGCTTTAGCAAAGGAACATGAAATAATTATATTGAATTTTTCCACACAAAAATCAATACACTTAAGTGAGGAACATATGATTATTCTACATTTAATCATATAATAATTTTGGTATTTACTTCCAGTTCTAATAAATGACAGATTTAAATAATTATTTCATAAATTAGTATAATTTGGCATTCTTCACCTTCCATAATGTAAACTTGAAATGTTTACCCTCCCAGAGTGTTTGACACCTGTTAGAATGACCTGTACCTTTTTCAGGAGACCAATCGAAACGCTTCATCTCATCTTTCCACTGATTGGCTGAAAGGTTCAGCTCAGAAACACCCAGAACATCCAGAGTGGAAAACAGCTTCTGCACACACACAAAGACAGAAAACCGTTTAAAAGGCATGTTCAAGCACATTTAATTCACTATTTTTAAACTTAAAAGTAGTTAAAAAGAGAATTGGTGAAATATTTCTCTTTCTGAGGAGTCTCATGAGTTCTGAATGTCCAACCTGAAGGTTGACTGTGGCGGGTTGGGAGCTGGCTTTGCTCTCCCAGCTCTGGAACTGATGCTCCAGCCTGAGCAGGACGGACTCCTCGTCCCACTGACTCAGTGTCAGGAGGTGGACAGCAGGGGGCAGCGATGCTTGAAGGCCTGAAAACTTAAAAAAAAAAAAAAAAACAACCTTTTCTTTAATTCTAAAACTTCATTTCTTAGTTGTTATTAATCTGTCAGAGGTGCGGTGTGTTAACCCGAACCTCCAGTCGCGCGTTCGGGTTCAGGGCTCCATCGGTGAACGACAGCAGCGGTTGTGATACCACTTTCTGTGCCAGGGGGCGGTGTGTGTCTGCGGCGATGGCAGGTGGCTCCAGGGAGAGGAGGAGGCGACCGCAGACCACCAGGCCGTCGGGGAAGAGCTCCGAACTCTCATCGAGGGCTTCACCGACGCCACGGTAGTCGTCATGCAGCAGCCGGCGGTGGAGCTGCAGAGGAATGTTAGTGGTCTCGTTAAACATGTAGCATTACCGTTAGCCAAACACAGCAGGGATGATAAGGAACCCGTTCTGAATAATGGAAGTTATGATTGTAAAAAGAAGAAAAAACACAACTCACAGTCACTGCTGCTAATATTTTTTTGGAAATTTTTTGTCCAATTAATTAAAATGACAACGCAACATACTCTCATACTCTATGCAAATGCTCACTTTGCGCCATTGAAGATTTCCTCACATCAGCATGCTGAATGCTTAAGATGGCTTCCACAGCGAGGCATTCAGACTCATTTTCTGATTTAGCTAATAACTATATGACTAATTAAGGTACTTTAGACCCTCAACCGCTGTTATTAGTTGAAATTTAAAAAAAAAAAAAATTTGACAATTACCACAGAAAAAATATTTAATACAATGTGTTGTAGTTAGCCCCCCTGTACATTTTACACTTACTTCCTGTTCTTAATGTTTGGACCCATGAAAGGAGTGGAACAGCAGCATTCTCTTGAAACCTCAGTATTGGTGCTTACTGCTTGTTTTAAACAGGTATAAAGTGTAACTATGCTGTACCATGATCTCCATAGATCCGTTGTATATGCTCGCTCCTCCCTGTGAGCGATCTGTCACTACTGTGAGTTGGTCCGCGTCATCCTGAACACAAACATACAGTAAAATGTTTGTGGAATTGCAGGAAATAAAAGAAAAAGATTAAGAGAGCGATTAGCAAAATAAAAAAGTAATTAAGACCTTTATAAAGGCACGAGAGTTGATGGGGTAATAGTTCCCAGCAATGGGCTCCGTTTGCTTGAGCTGCCATGTGGGACGGAAGTCTTTCCTGTTGGAAACAAATCCAAAATACTCATCTAATGTTTTCTATTTATTTTTTAGACATCATGATATCTAAAAGACATTTCCTTACTTTCTCTGGAGAACTTCTCTGCCGTTTGAGTCGGTGTAAAAGAGTTCTGCGGTTTTAATGCTGGTGTCCAGACGAGTGATCACTTCCTTCCCCTGGTCATCACTAATCAATAAACAGATTTAAACACAAAATCAAACATTCACAGACCACATTCAAAACAAGGTGTCTAAAACATTCACAAACTACAGGTACAGATTGTTTTCCTAACTCGTAAATATCTGGCACTCACCTGACTGGCACCGGTCCGACCGTCCACTCCAACTCCACGGCTTTGCTGTCGGCGTAGAGTCGGACCACCTGAGACACCCAGGGAGCAAACCACTGCCGCACCTCCTGCACCACCGAGTTCTGTTCGCACAACGTTACAGAATTATTAGAAAACTTTTTTTAGAATCTATTTTATAATTTAACAGAGTGTCATAGGGGCAGGCATTTGTTGTATCATTTATCGTGATAAATTTTGCGTCGCTATACGATTTTGATTTAATTTCGTCATGATAAACTCCAATTACCGATGTTTAAAAATCTCTAAAACTTTCTGTACCGTCAGGATTTTTAGTTTTACCATTTTTTCTACACCCTTTGTTCAGCAGCAATAATTATTTCTTCAGATAAATATGTTTGAAAATATGACTCACTGTGGTTACTATGTGCAGCTTCACATTTCTTTATGCTGTGTTTCCACCAACTCAAATTTAACAACTTTTAAAGAGATTTTTAAGACTATTATGAATGAAATATGAAATCTGTAAAAAAAAAAAAGAAAAAAAAAATTTTAATCATATCTGGTATGAAAAACTGTTTCTTTAAAGCCCAAGCTAGCTTATAAGCTAACTGCAGGTAAGGTCTTATTAGCAGCTTCTGAAGCTTTTACCTAAAAGAAAAGTCCAAAGAGCAAAAAAAAAAAAAAAAAAAAAAAAAATGTAAATAAATATAGAAAATGCAACACTGACAAAATTAAAGACCTGTGGTTACCATATTTAAGGCCAGTTTACATTTAGTTTGTAATTCAAGATATTTTAAGGCCTTGATTTTTGATACATCAACGCCTTGAAATCAATCAATGTGTCAAACTTAGAAGCCTGGGAGTTTAAATACATAAACATGAGGTTAAAAGTCAACGCAGTGCTACCTGAAAGATCTCCACTCTGGCCTTACTGCTGACCATGACAGGTGTGGAGGAGTTGGGTCTGAAGATGTAGGCTCCAGAGGTCTGCCGGCTCTCGTCGTTGTTGCCATCACTGGCATTGTACCTAAAACACCCAAACATGTTTTTTTGTTTTTTTATTGTTTGGAAGCTTGAGGCAAAAACCTGAATTTAAACACATTTTGTTTTTGCTTTGGAAGAAACACCAACCAGTAGAAGTTTTGTGAAAGCTTTATGGTCTGTTTGGTTTCCAGGTTGCTGAGATCGGACAAAAGGCCAGTGTCGGGGTCAAAGGTGACTTGAAGGAACTGAAGCACATCGTAAAAGAAACAGCCACTAGTCAGTTTTGATTTTATCATGCTCATTTCTACGTGTGATTGACTCCGATTTATCTTTCTGAACATGTACCTTGTTTTGGATGCTGGTGGGCGCCTGGCGTTGCAGTGAAGACGATGGCGGCCCGTCCTGCAGCAGAGACACAGAGTAGCTGCTGTAACCCAGAGGAGGAGCTTGGACCTGGAACACCAACTCGTTCCTGGCGAAGCCACGGCTCCTCCTGATTTCCTGTGTGGCTCTGGACACAGGAAGCACCTTCAAAAAAAAAGAATAAAAACACACAAAAAAGAAGTCATAGGGCAGCACACTTGGAGGTTTCCTTTAACTATGGGTTTGGGAGCAACAGATTGACAAACCCGACAGTCCACGGGTTTTCCTTGAGCATCGGTGACGGCGTACACCGTCCCGTTGACCGGCAGCCTGACGGGCCAGGTGACGGACCGACCCAGAGGGTTGTACACACTGAGCGAGAACTGGACCAGAACGAGACACAAACACACTGAGCTTCTAACAACAGAATCAATGCAGCTTCACACTGTTAAAGTATTATATGAGAAGATGAGAGTTCAGATTATATGGACCAGGGTTTTTAAGAACAATTATTAGAGATAAGACATGGTTATTACTAGATCCAGGTTAACAATAAATCATATTATGAGTGTGTATGTGTTCACCTTGCTGCTGGACTCGGTTAGAGGACACACACTGACGTTGAGGTTATCACAGTAGATCCTTTCAGCAGAGGAGCCAGTGAGGGAAGCCAAACTGTTGCTGACCAAAACCTGGACAAGTACAAAACAAACAAACAAACAAACAAACAAAAAAAAAACAAAAAAAAACACACGACAAATGCATGTTTTATACAGCATAAAATGATGAAAGAATGTTTAAAGGAACTCAATCATCATCTCATGTACCTGGCAGTGTTGCCAGCCTTTGGCTAGCCTCTTGGCGTAGTCGTTAGCAACGTGTTGTTTCTCTGTTCCTGATACTGCGTCATGGTGCTGAGCCACAGCCATCGCTTTCCCTGCAGACCAGTGAATAAAATTCATGTAGAAATGCAGAAGAAATAAATATGTATACAGCTAATATTTTACGCATTTCAGCATCTCCAGATGCACCAACACCAATAGAAGGTGCAGATAGAAGGTTGTGAATGGTTTTATGTCAATGTTTGACAAAGCACTATATTCTCTGATGCACACCAATTATCCTGTTTATTAATAATAGTAAAATGAAAAAAAAATATATATATATATACAACTCCATCAAAAACTACATAAAGACCATCAGGTGCAAAAAGGGATGGAAGAACTTGTCAGAAGCCACTCACAATAATCAATAAAAAAAAACAACTAATCACATAATAAATGAAAGGAAGTTTAATCATCTCAATTTGCATGATTTTCTCTTCAGCAAATAGAATATAAGCAGCTTTTAGAAATTTGCTCAACTTTCCACCACTTCTCATTGTTTTGACAGTACAGTGTAGTTCTGGAAAGCCTGCAGAGCCACCAGTACAGAGATATTCAATAAAAAAGGTTTGAAAGCAAGAACCTTCCACCAGTCAACTGGACAAAACAAACTCACTCAAAGTCTTGCTGTCACCCCGTCCAAACAGCCCCTTCCTGGAAACTGGACCACCCAGAACCTCCAGTTGATTACAAGACTGTCAAATTTGAAAAAGGAAAATAAAGAAAAATATACTATAAATCTGAAGTGATTAAAAACCAGAAAAATAAGTGAACCGTAGTTGCCTGCAGGTTGCTGTTGCTGATCCTCTCGTAGCGTTTCAGTGCCGGTCGGCTTGTGAAGTATCCCGTCCAGAAGTTATGAGCGTTGTCCGCATAGGGGAAGAAATCGTCCGTCTTCAGAGGCCTTGACAAAGAGAAATGCGGTTGATATAATGGTTTATGTGAACTGATGTCAGACTTCACGTTTGAGCTCCAGACGTCAGCGGCACCAGGTGAGGTTAGCTTTGTGAAGCTCCTGCAGGTAGCAGGATGGAGTGGAATAGAGGACGTTGACGTTGCTGCCGTTGCTCTGCTGGTTGTTGACGTAGCGGATCAGCTTGTCCAGGTTCTTGTACCACAGGTTGGCGTTCTCGTACTGGAAGTCTGAGCCCATGGTCATAATGATGTGGTTGGTCTTGTACACCAATGCCTTAGAGGGGAAAAGAAAAGAGAAAAATTAGTGATTCATGCAAACGACAGGAACAGAAGTGGAGGAAATACAGCAAATCTGTCTGCAACATTAAAGAGTTATAAATATAAAACAATCAACAATATAAAGAAAATCAGCTTATTCTCCTTTTGGAAAGAGTTGATGTTTTCCAATTTTTAAAAGTAGAAAAATAAAAGTGTAAAGATTTTAGATATAAAATTTCAACATAAAAATAACCAAATTTACTTTAAGTTTTTCCAAAACTTTCTGAGCTCTTTTTTATGGTTCAGATGCCAAAAATAGGTTATTTAGAAACAGTCATTTCTCCAGTTTTATTATTATTTTTCTCTCTTTCTGCAGGTGTAGAAGCAGACTTTTACGGACTCCCATCTCTTTCTTTTCCCTCCCACACCTCCCAGAAAGAGAAAGAATATGCCAGCGGTTTATTTATTAATGTCTTCAAAACAAGAAGCCGTTACCTCAAACCTCATTTTATATGTACTGCGTTTAGATAAAACTGCTGAACAGATGAAGCAAAATGAATTAAATTTTTTATACAGCTGTAAAAATCAGCCATTGAGGAGAAACCCGTCTCAACAGACCTGACTCTTGGCAGCGTGAAGGAAGCGCTGGACAACATCGTCAACGTTATAATCCTCGAGGTCAGGGTCGTCTCTGATTGGTGCATCGGCGCACAGCTGGTCCCAGCAGAATCCTTCTGGAGGGTTGTACCCGTTGGGAAGGATTCCTGAATGCAAAAGAAAAACAAAACAAAAAAACACTCTGCTGCATCATCGGTCTCAGGTTATGAAGCACGGAGGAGGAGTTTTGTTTTGTTTTTTTTTTTACCGGTGAAGAGGTCGGCCATGGGTGGTGTGAGGCTGTCTGAGGCTCTCCAGAGGAGCTCCTGCTCCTTCGCCTTCATCCTGCGAGTCCGGTCCTGGTAGTCCAGGCGACCGAAGAAGAAGCCGTCGTATCCCATCTGGAGGACAAATGCATCAGTGTTTCGACTGAATCTCACAATAAAAGCCGCGTTCAGATCTTAAAGTGTGCGACACCGTCCCCACCTGATCAGTGAGGCTTTTCTCCAATAAATAAATAAACCAAACCCTGGCTCACTGGTGAGGGTAAAAAGTGTAAAGAAAAACAAACAAATAAAAAACACCCAGGAGTGTGGAGCATAAAAGGTGCAGAGTAAACTCCAGCTTACTCCAGGATGGAGGTCTGACAGAGTCAGTAACATGAACATGGTCGTCAACTGGACTCGACAGAACCCGTCTCGTCTGAAAGCTCCGCTTATTGTAGACAACCCTGGCCAGTTTATTTACATCCCAGTAATTTGACATAAGGTTGAGAATGTGCTTTAATATAAAATAGCCTTTAAATATGAGGATGGAAAAAAAAAACAAAAACAAACTCCAGTTTGTTACACAACATGAATTAATCAACTGAAATTGGAAGTCTTGCTTTATTTTTCTTCATTACGGGATTATTTTGTCACGTCCTCCATCTACAAATTAATACACATTATCTAGCATCTTCTTAGCCCCTTTGATCTTTAATAAAAGCTCCAAATATAACCCTGCATTAACAAGGTTTTGGACAAAGTAACCAAATGTAATCTTTGTACTTTTTCCACAAATACAACAAGAAAGTTCCATGTAGGTTCTGCAAAACCGACGGCTGTTTCACAGAAAATTTGTATCTTAGTTGTTACCAAGTTAACTTGCAGATAAAGTTTATATCACTGCCGTATTGTTTCTGTTACATCTAAACCCCCAAAGAGCCTCTTTGTTCAACTAGGGAAATATCTACGTTCCAGGAAAGTAACTTTCAGGTCAAAGCACGGCAGCAAGAAGTGTGATTAATATTAAACGCACTTATTCACCAAATATGATTAAAGCTTCATTCTGGAACAGTCCTGCTAAGCTTCAGCTACCTGTGCAAAAAGAGAGGCGTGTTCGCGGGCGTGGCCAAAGGGGTCAATGTGCCAGGCGACCCGAGGGCGACCACAGATCCCAAAGGTCTCGTTCAGAAACCGCAGGCCGATGGTCATCTGGTCGATGACGGCGCTGTAGTGCGTTGTGGCCTCGTCGCTCATACACCAGCCACCATTTACAAACTCCAGCCGACCTGGAGGAGCAAGAGTTGGGTCAGGACGAGCTTCCACACTCCCGCTGTCGACGCGAACACACAGCACCGGGCGGTGTACCTTGGTTAACCAGCTGCTTGACCGTCTGCTGCATGCTGGAGCTCTGCTGCTTCCACCAGCGGTAGAAGAAGCCCGTCTCCACGTAGATGAACCGTCTGTCTGGGTTCTTCAGCAGCTGATCCACCACCGAGTCCAGGATGTACTGAACGCCGGCGTGCTGGATGTCGTTACGATCTTCACACAAACGAGAAAAATCAGCAAAAGTCAGACAGTTCAGGACCCTGGAGGTCGCAAATGTCAGCACTGAGACTAGACATATTGATTTATGCAGATAAATGATGGTTTAGCAATTTTAGTTGATGATTACAGAATTCTTTTGCAGCTGTGCCGACTCTCCTCTAGTTCAAAAGCATTTTTACACTATAATTCATACTCATTTTTAAATTACCTACAAGTACAAAACTGTTATTCCAGAGTTTTACCAAAATGTTTAGAGACACCTCATTCACTGAAGATTTAATATCATTAGTAATAAAATCAAAGGACCCGAGCAATTCACTAAAGAACGACAAAGATCTGAACCAGACACAAAAGTGACCGCACATGCGATCCGGTCATAAAAATGTTCTTTTTTTTGTCTAGTAAAAACGTGTTGACAAAACACACAGCCCAGAAACATCAACACAGATGTATCATGTGTGGAAATATAAGTGAGATTCATATTAAAATATGCAACCGACTTCAGGTTTTACTTGTAATTTACAAATTTAGCCAAGTTGGTCAAATCAATGTGTATTTTATCAGGTGAAAGATAATAAATGTTACAAAAATAAAATAAAATTAATCTGTTGCGCTTCCATGTCCAAGTTTAAAAATGTAAAATGTTTTTTTTTTTTTTTTTCCAGCAGTACACAGTATAGTTAAGTTAGTAAGAGCAAATAAAAATTTTTTTTTAAAAATTAAGAGCACAAAACTATTTCCACATCTTTAATTCCTATGGCCCAATAAAATGCTCATTGTTTGTTTTTTTAAATGTCTTTAAACATCCAGGGTCAATCAATCAATCAATCAATCAATCAATCAATCAAATTTTATTTGTATAGCACATTTCAGCAGAAAGGCATTTCAAAGTGCTTTACATCATACAAACATAAAAACACAAAGTCATGTAACATAGAATAAACAACCAAAACA
>CAEGAD010003921.1:0-12099 GCA_903067055.1 Poeciliopsis paucimaculata
ACCCGGAGAGAACCCACCATGCACAGGGAGAACATGCAAACTCCGTGCAGAAAGACCCTGGGCCGGGAATCGAACCCAGAACCTTCTTGCTGCAAGGCAACAGTGCTACCAACTGCGCCACTGTGCTGCCTGTGTCGAACATGTTCCTCTAAAATTATTCTTGAATCACTGAAAAGCTCTGTGTTCCATTAATAATGCCTTAATGCCTTTAATTCAAGCTGCTAAGTTATGATAAATATTCCAGGATGAGCGTTTAAAAGTGGAGGAAGAAAGTCCAGTTGGTTTTCCAGATCCGACACTGACATCCACCCAGATGTTAGATTATCTTTTTAATCCCAATCTGCCCTGAAACACAGAATGAAGTTTATATCTGAGGATCTCTGGGTAGAAAACGAATCAAATCTTCCTACAAACATCGTTTATAATCAGACACAGCTGCTGGATAATTTAAGCAGTAAAAGTAATGGCGGTTTGTAGCGATGGGATTTTGTTTTTGTTTGTTTTGGGTAAAAAAATTAATAGCTTTAAACTCTTAACAACATGAAATAAAGTTTATTTGTATTGCACATTTCAGCAATGAGGCAGTTCAAAGTGTTTTATGCCATAAAGACATAACACAGAAACCAATTACGAAACAAGCGATACATACAACTTTGTGTCAAATGGCATCAGCAAAATGACCGAGCAAATACTCATCAAATGTATTGATCAATGCTCCAGTGACTGTTAATCAAAGGCGACTCCAAACAGCCAAGTTTTGATTTTAAAGGAACTCAGCATTTTTGGAGTTTATCAGGAAACTTGTTCCAGTTTATGAAATGAAGTGTGACTCAAGAGAAACAAACAGATGAGTTTTTCTGGATCTTTCTGGGACTGAAAATGTTCTTCAGGTGATAAAAGGCCGACTGTGTAACTGTCTTTATGTGACTCTGAATGTTCAGGTCTGCTGGTTTCCGGCTGTAATAACTGAAGCTGTGTTCTGACTCTAGAGCGTTCCTCTTTTAGGTCCCTAGAGAATAAACTTCAGTTTTGTTTCTGACTGATCCTGTCACAATTGCAAACGTTTCTGGATGATAAATACTCCCATGATTTACATCACAGCGTCTTATACAGCCAGTTTTTTATACATGCTAGGCTACATGGCGGTACGGCATTGTCTCCATGGTTACCAAAGGTTAGAGGCGTACCTTCTCCATAATGCGATATTGGATATCTGTCTAATCACATTTACTTATAAAGTATATGACCGTTAATCTCTGCTGTAACTCCAGAGTTACGCTGACGGCTGCTGTCATGGCCGCCAACTTGCCTCATTAAAGGTGATGCAGTAAAGTGGCAGGTTTGGTTTGTGTCCTGGTCTGTTTGTGCAGCTGAACGTTTTAAAGCAAAATCTACTGAATAAAAGCGGTTGGACCTCCAGATGACTGGTTACAGACAGGCGTTAATGGAGCGCAGTGGTGGACGTCCGTCATGGCGGAGTGGGCGGAGCTCTGGGGAGCGTGGCGTCCAAAGGGTCAATAATGTTGATGGCTAATGCTAATTCTTAACGCATTGGGAACATCTGGATATTAATTAGGAATAATTAGACCTTATGATCCCAGATGTGACTTCGGTCCGTTCTGGTGGGAAGTTACCCAGAAGTTCCTGTTCGTCTGAGGTCCAACAGAACCGGCACTGTGCTTCACTCAGTCTGTTTTCTGTCAAAATCTTTCTGTTTATTTTCCTGCCCTTTATTGGAAGCCATGGTAGCATCACCCCAAACAAAAACATTTTCATTTAAAGGGTTCATTGCAGCAAGATTAACATTTTAAAAACTGTTAAAATGAAACTTCTGCTGAGGCTTTTGGAGGCGTAAATCTAAAGGCTGCTGGCGCGTTGAAGCTCATGTTTCATTTATTTTGCAGAGGAAGTTCACACGTGTTTAACGTGACAGCATCACCCAGAACACAGGTTAGCGCCAGGCCCGGCCGAGTCCGAATTCACAGAACTGGAGGCATTAAATCTAAAACATGCCCATGTGTTGCTTTATGGGGAGCTGAGCTGCAGGATGAGGAAAGCATGTGTTCACCGAACATGAAGCTTTTACTGGTTTTAGCTTTAAAAGTAATAAGATGCACATGTTTACAAAACTTTATGATACAAAAACATTTATCTAATGCAGAATCACTTTTCTATTGTATCTTTTTAAGATGGAGCTTTTGTTTTTTTTCATTCAGGGAGAATCCAAATCATCCCATAATACCAATTTTACCTCATCCCTGGAAACCGTGAAGGAAATGAATGATAAATGGGTCGTGTCGCACTGGAGCAGCGATACTGTTGTTTTCTCTCTCCCAGAGATTGTAAACGTTTTTATGTCCCTGTCATAAAATGAGAATAAAGTCATGATGCTACAATCTGAAAGTCGTGAAGTTACGAGAAAATCTTGAAGTTACGAGGATAAAATCGTGACAGTACGAGAAGAAAGTCTTAATAAAATGAGTCGTAAAATTACGAGAATAGTTATCAGAATAAAGTGGTAACAATGTGAGAATAAAGTGTGTTATGTCTGTAGGCTACTTCTTCTTCTACTGGGTTGAACAGGCAGCCTGTTAATTATTTTGAGCCCTGCTGCCACCTGGTGGCCGGAGGTTTGATTTCCGGTCTACAGTAATAAAATCCTGGCTCACTATCAGAGGTTCTGATCGAGGAACTGAACTGGTGAATGAAGTGGCTTCAATAAAATTAGGGAATCTGAATAAAATCTGATTGTCTATAAACTGGTTTCCAGATGAGCCTTCCCAGACTTCCCAGTGCTCCCAGTCAACACCATCTGCTGTGTTTCTCTTGAGGAGGAGGAGGCGCTGCTGAGCGAGATGGACGTAACGGGCCAGGCCTTCGAAGACATGCAGGAGCAGAACAGCAGGCTGCTGCAGCAGCTGCGCGAGAAAGACGACGCCAACTTCAAGCTGATGAGCGAACGCATCAAATCCAACCAGATCTACAAGCTGCTGAAGGAGGAGAAGGAGGAGCTGGCGGACCAGGTGCTCACCTTCAAAACACAGGTGAGGAGGTGGAAACAACCCGACAGCAAGGAGGTAAATTCAGTGTATTTTCAATAAATTAGGTTTTTGTTTAGTGGCTTTCAATGAATCACTGTTTTAATTAAAAGCCATATATTGACAGAATAAGCAACATTTTCAATTAAACATGATTTGCTGTTAAATTATGATTTTTCTTTAAATAATAAAGAAAATAATAATTTATTTATTATTATTTATTATGTTCTTATCTACAACAACTCTGAACAATCTTGAACTAGAATGAGAAACAATCACATTTAATTTCCCTTTGGGATCAATAAAGTATATTGGAATTTGAATTTAGGAAACTGGAAACAGTTTTATATTCCCCCATTTATATTTTCCAAATCAAGCCCATCACAATTTGCATTAGTAAATGTAAATTAATTCTATATTGAATATGTATTTCTTTCACATTTTAATTATTTTCTTCACATCCCCCCCTCCCCCCCCCCTTTATGCCGCCCTGGGAAACTGCCCATGTTTCCCAAATCAAATTATCAAATTATATCTACTAATTGCATATTAGTAGATATAATTAATGCTATATTTGAAAATTATTCCTGTATGTACAGATTAAATAATTGTATATCGCCCCATTTAATGCCGCCCTGGGAAGTTGCCGTCCTTGTTTCCCATATCAAAAACCTTCACAAATGTTATATTTTTGCATATAATTAATTCTACATTTTATAAATTATTTTAAGTTGTAATTAATTAATAACGCATTTAAGTAATAATTTCTTTTTATTATTTATATACTCTGATTTGGCACTCCTGTGTCTCCATATAACTGTTTTACTGGCTGTAGATGCAGCCGGACGTGTCTAATATCTGGATCTGCTTGCTGCAGGTGGATGCCCAGCTGCTGGTGGTGCAGAAGCTGGAGGAGAAGGAGGGAGTCCTGCAGACGACTCTGGCTGCCCTGGAGAAGGAGCTGGCGGTCCGGACTCAGGCCCTGGAGCTCAACAAGAGGAAGGCGAGAACACAACATGAAATCACCTTTTAATGTGGAAATTATAAAACCTGCAGTAAACAGGATGGATCCCGTCAGCGGAGCGCTGTGTGCCACATTAGCAGTCAGGAATTTGACCATTAGCTTTTGTTTTATTGCTTCCTTGGCGCTGCAGGCGGTGGAGGCTGCGCAGCTGGCGGAGGACCTGAAGGTGCAGCTGGAGCACACGCAGGCCAAGCTGAAGGAGATCCAGGTCTCTGTGGCGGAGAACCGCACCGCCCGCGAGAGGGAGAGCAGCAACCTGAAACGGGCGCAGGTACGAGATGCTTCAGAATGAGGCTGCCCTGGGCAACATGGCCGACAGAACGTTTCAAATAATCCATATCGATTACTGTTAATTCAATTTTGTTTAAATGTCTGAAACTTTACCTGAATTTCACTCAGGTTACAGGAACCATTAAGGAAACTGACACAAACATGACATTTCTAAATGCCATCAAAATCAAACAGATCAAATATATTGATAAGTTTTCCAGTGATTAAGAATCAACAGCAGCTCTAAACAGACGGGTTTGATTTAGAGGAACTCAGGGTTTCAGCTGATCTGCAGTTTTCTGGACGTTTGTTGCATTAATCAATGCGACTGAATATAAACGTATGGATGAGTTTCTCTAGAGCTCAGATAGTAGAGCTTTGACTTCATAAAAGTCTTTATGTGGCTCTGAAGGTTCAGCTTCTCTAGTTTCCAGCCCGAATAACTGAAGCTGTTCTGACTTTAGATCCTTTTAGTAA
Source organism: Poeciliopsis paucimaculata (assembly GCA_903067055.1). Lineage (NCBI taxonomy): Eukaryota > Metazoa > Chordata > Actinopteri > Cyprinodontiformes > Poeciliidae > Poeciliopsis > Poeciliopsis paucimaculata. The sequence goes on from CAEGAD010003921.1 coordinate 4,810, forward strand.
AACCAAGTCAAATGTGAACGATTTTATGACGGAATAATTTTTTTTTTTATTTACAATCTGAAGTTTGTCCTGGTTCTGCAGGAGGATCTGTCCCGGCTGAGGAGGAAGCTGGAGAAGCAGAAGAAGGTGGAGGTTTACTCTGACGCAGACGAGATCCTGCAGGAGGAGATCAACCAGTACAAGGTGAGGAGAAATGATCCACTTTGTGACACCAGAAACTGTGGAGTGGGAGAAAAGCGAAATGCGGTTTTCAGTTTCACACAAATTAAGATCTGAAATGTGTGGCATGCATATAGATGTTAAAAGATGGCTGAATATAAGCACCCGCCACACTTTTCAGATTTGTATCTGGAAAATTGATACGCTTTGGTATTTTTCTTCTCCATTTCACAAACTTTGTGATTTTTGTAGCTGCTTCATTTTAGAGATACATCTGGGCCAGAAAATTTCTGCTAAAACAAATTTGAAGCTGAAAAACTATTTTTAAAATTAAAAAGAAACATTTCATTTCATCTCCTCGGAGTTAAATTGGGGTCATAAAGTTTGTACGTTTTTTTTAAACTGTAAAAAATTGACAGTAAAAAACTTTTGAAACAGGGGAAAAAAAGACGAGACTAAAATAAAAAGTTTAATTTTAGAAATATGGAGCCAAGTTGAGGGTGTAACGTTTTTAATTGAAAAAAAAAGAATAATTCTTTTGAAACTGGAAAAAAGTTTTGAAACTGAAAAAAAAAAAAAAATTTTTAACTTAAAATAATTTAAAAACAGGGGACAAAAAGATTTATTTATTTTTTATCTTAAAACTTAAGATTAAAAACTTTATTGAAAAAAAGTTTCATTTCAGTTTTATGGAGCTAAATTGTGGGCATGAAGTTAAAAAAAATTAAATTGGAAAAAAATTATTTGATACTTAAGAAATGTTTTGAAGCTGAAAATAATATTTAAAACAAAAAAAACAAGTTCAAAATGACTTCAGATTCAAATATTGTTTCTGGCCCCAATGTATCTCCGTACTGAGTTCCTGTTGTGACGGTCTGAACTCCCCGCTCAGGCCAAGCTGCGCTGCCCCTGCTGCAACACGCGGGACAAGGAGACCGTCCTCACCAAGTGTTTCCACGTCTTCTGCTACGAGTGTCTGAAGATGCGCTACGACACCCGGCAGAGGAAATGCCCCAAGTGCAACTGCGCCTTCGGAGCCAACGACTTCCACCGCATCTACATCACCTGAGAGAGACGGAGAGACTGAACCAAAGGAGAGAAGAGACCAGAGGGGGGAGCAAGAGGACTGCAGATTTACTCAGACATTTTTAATCTTTGGAGAAGACTCGGTTTTCCCAGGTTGTTTTCCATTTGGTGACCAAACATGGTGATTTATCTGCCTGAGTGTGTTGTGAGCTGGTTTAATAAACCTGTGAGGGAAGCGACGTTCTCACATGTCAAGCTTTTATTTTACTAGAACTTGCAGAAACTCGCAGAAAAGAAATGTTTCCAAATACTTCTGTTTCTACGGCTGAAAAACCACCTCATCCTGTAGCGCAAGCTAGTTTTTCTATAAGAAATACTATTTTACAGAAAAACTAGTGTTTTGAAAAACATTGGTGTGTTCAAATTTATTTTCGTACTTTCAATTTGCGCATTAAAAAACATGCTGCACTATAATCATCGTATCACTTCCTGTTGTCTTCTTTGTCGTTCCCCCCAGTAGTAACATCCGGTTGTTGTTCATGTGATGCCTGTGATGTGAAAATGTTTCTGTGGCATTTTTAGCTAAATAAACTGATTTCTGCAGCCAGAAACCGTCACCTCATCCTAGTGCAAAAATTTGATATAGAAAAATGTTAGTTTTTTCAAACTTTGCTTGTTACAATTAAGCAAATTTGTTTTTATACTTTCAATTTATGTATTAAAAACACAAACTGCGCCATCATCCTACTACCACTTCCTGTTGTTGTCTTCATTGTTTCCAGCAGCGGTAACGTATGTTGTTGATCATGAGACTCGTTTGACGCAGAAAAAAAAGTTTCAGAAGCATTTTTGCAAAATAAACCGACTTTGATACATCCAAATAACAACCTCACTTAACATTTTATTGAAAAATGTTTTTTTCTAAATTTGCATATTTTCAAATTTATTTTTGTACTTTCAATTTTTTTGCACATTAAATACATACTGCGCCGCCATCCTCCTCCCACTTCCTGTCCTCTTTGTTTCCATTAGTTTTGTGAAAGGAACAGTTTCTTCAGCTGATAAACCACAAAACATTTTTTAGATAAACAAGATTTTTTTTTCTGTATTTTTAACTTGCCCATTTAAAAAAATCCCCCAACCACTTCCTATTTGTCGTCTTTTCTGCCTGTAGTAGCATCCGGTTGTCCAATCGTGATGCAGTTTAGTCAAATAAACTGATTAATAAATGCACTTTTTACTTCAGCTCATTTATTTTCGTCCCTCACATCGCAGCCTTGTGATCAGTGGACTGGAAGCTGCTGCAGCCGAAAACAACGTTGTTCATGGAGCTGAAACCTGAACATGTTTCCAACAGAAAGTCCAAACTGCCGGGTTTGTGTTGCGTCTTTGCATTGACGACGCCTGAGAGACATCAGCTCGCTTGGCGCGCGCTCAGCGCATACAGGAGCGTTTGGATCACCTTGGGCAAGCTTCGCTGTGTGTGTTCACCCCGTTGCCATGGCGCCTGCCGGAGAGTTTGACACAACATCTGCAGCTTATAGTGCCTCATTACTGATGAAATCACTTGAGTGGAAAGTCGTCCTTCGTGGGCTCCAGGTCCTCCTAGAGAGCTTTCCTAAAGGTTAGTCGTGACAACGGAGTACAAAAACATCTGCCTGCAGCTTAATTGCGCCAATGAAAAGTTCCCTCCACTTTCTGATGATGTGAAGTATTTACTGGGGGTTTGGTGGAGCGTCTGTTTGACGTTAGTTCTTGTGGGAAAGGCAGTTCACACCATGCAGGCCTCATAAGAGGTTCCAGGCTGCGGAGGAGATGAGCGAATGTGGGGAAAGGAGAAGAAAAAGAAAAAAGTTTATCAGGCATTTGGGAATAGTTAGAGATTTCCTCAAGAACCGGAGAGAGAAAATAACAGTGGGTTGTTCCTAGTGGAAAGTATTCACACCCCTCCAGTCCGTTTAATTTGATCCAACTAATGAAGTTTAACTTGATGGACCAGAAAAAAAGTTCCTCTGTTTACCAAACGGTTTATAAATGTGTTGTTCATTTTAAATCCCTTTAAAATGAACTTTAACCCTCAATTCAAATCTCCCTTCACAGCTCAGTCTGAGATTTCTCCCTTTCACTTGGATTCCCTCCGGTAAAATTTCTACCAGCCAATCAGAGAACAGAAGGAGAATTTGTGAATGATGATGTCAAATGTTAGAATTACACTCTCCCTATGTTGTTGTTTATATATCAGGCAATTTTACAGATGTACACAACACTGGAGAGCAAAAAGACGATTTTTCTTCTCGCTATCCAAAGCTGCTGTTCTGCTGCGGTGGAACAATCTCTTTAAAGTGAAACCTGTTGGTATTTTTCATTTTGCACCTCAGCAAAACTAACTAAACTGAAACCCATCAAATTCCACATCACATCTACATGTTAAGTTTGTCACAGTCAAGTTAGCATGGCTGACCTTCTTCCCTCTTCCTCGCTGTTTTTGTCAATTAAAACTTTTTCCTGCTCTGAGCAGCAGCTCCTCCAATGAGCTCAGCAGTTCCACCTGCTGTTTGCTAATTGCTGCTGGCTAGTCTGAAGGAGCTGCACTTTGAAGGCGGGGCTAGGTCCAGCCAGGCGTTTTGCTCAGCTGAATGGTTGCCATGGAGATTGAATGATTTCTCTAACATGCATGAAAAAATGAAGGCAACTCTCCAGGGGAAAAATATTATAAATTGATGGAAAGATCAAAAAAGTAAATTTTACGTGATACCGCCCCTTTAAATGATTAACTTTTCAATGTTTTTGTGACTTACTGAATATCAGGTTGAGGTTTGATGAACTCAGCAAAACTGTGATTCTGTTTCTGCAGGTCAGTTTAGCACAACTGGGCCCTAACCCTGACACAACGATCAAGCTCCAGTTTTACAAGCTGCAGCTCAGAGGAGGAGCTGCGTCTCGAAGGCGGGGCTATGCCCACCGAGGCATTTTAAAGGCTGAATGGTTGCCATGGAGATGAAAGGATTTCTCAAACCGGCATGAAAGAATCAAAGCAAAAGGTTTGTGTTTGATGATGGAGTAACATTAGAACAAGATGGAAAGATTTTTTTAAAAGTATTTTAGATGCAGTTAGAATGTAGCCAGAATACATGAGCATGCCACACTTTTCAGATGTTTTTGTCTAAATAGAAAAATAATTCGAAATTAAAATAAACGCTTGAAGTTCTGATTCAGTTTTGCTTTATCAGACAAAATCCAGTAAAACAAATTGAATGTTGTGAGAAAAGTTTTACTGGATGTTTTATTTTTTTCCTGCTGTTTGACCAGAAAACGCTGCAGTTCTTCTCCTCTTCGCCTCCTCAGACAGCAGTGAGGCTGATTTTGAGTCCGCTGGCTTTGTTTTTGCATATTTGTGCAGCGGAGAGGCTACACCCAGCCCCAGACATTAATAACACCACCCTGCGTCAGCGGCGCTCCGTGTCCAAGCAGAAACATCTCCAGCGTTTCCCGATGAGTTTTACCTTCTGGTAAACTTTCTGTCTCCTCGGTGCGCAGCGGGATGATTTAACCTGTTAATTAATGTCATGTGTTTCTGCTCGGCTCGCTGTGCGTAAGGGACCCCGGGCCCCTGCCAGAGCCTTGTGTTTTTTGGCACACAGCGGAGCATGACGTCTGCAGGCGTGGTAATAACAATGAGGCTGTAAATCTGGACTCCACGGTGTTCAGAGTGGGAAAACACGCAGGGCGTGGCCTGCAAAATGTTACAAACCGAACGGAAACCGCGATACCTGCGGATTTGTTTGAAAGTTTCGTTTGAAAAATGAAAGTGAAAAAAGTGAGAGATGAAACCGAGTTTCCTGAGAGCCGCGCTGCGCCGCAGCTACATAGGAAATGACTCATAGGCGCTGAACTGCGCAGCGTGGGTGTGTGCGCACTATTAAAACACGGCGCAGACTCCTCCGCATGACTCACTCTGATGCTCGCTTTTCCATGCTGAAAACCAGCACGGATTCCTGATCAGATGAACTTTGGGGAATTGCGTGGCCGACAGCGAGCAGCTCTCCTCCCGCACTCAGCATGGCTCCAGCCGCAGTTTGCGCACTAATCTGCGGCTTTATTCTAGCGGCTTCCACCGGGATCCACGCGGAGAAAGGTGAGGAAACACATTTAGATTTTCTCTAGTTTAAAACTTTTCCTCCATGTTTCTGGACGCGTCCCGCCCGGGTTCGGGTCCCGGTCCGGGTTCGGCGGGTTCTGTTCCCCGGACTGGACTGGAACAATCGCGGCTTTGTTTGTCTGTGGGAACCAGGATCAGACTGGACCCGCTTCCTTTACCAGCTGCATTTCTCACCGGTTCCGCATTCCGATGGGCTGATTTCACCGCAGTGCCCTGTGGCCGAACCGGGCCGAACCTGGCCGGGCCAGCGCCGCCTGGGTCCATTTTGCACAAAGAAACATTTTGACTCCAAACACAGAGGATTGTTCTGTTTGAAGTTCGGATCTGATCCCAGAGGAAAACAGATCTCAGATTTCACTGAGGTCATAAAACCTGGAGACACAAACAGCCCAGAGTTTTTTCTCAAATCTAAACTTTTACATCTGGACATCAGCTGCTGCTGCTGCTGCTGCTGCTGCAGCAACCTGCAGAACCATCAGAGGATGGAGGAGAGAAAACAGTTAAAAAAACTTTCATGTTAATCAGAAAAAGTTTATAGAAAAAATGAGAAATGTTCAGTTTGAAAAATAAAACAAAAACTAAAAATCTCAGAAATTTTTAGATAAATGTGTTTTAAGAAAAATTGTATTCAAGTTTGAAGTAAAAAAAAAAAAAGTAGCTTATTAATTTTCGGAATTTCAAAAAAAAAATTAAATGTGGAAATTTCTATGAATTTTTCAGGAAAAAATTTATCTAAAAAAAAACTTTAAAAAAAACAAAAAAAAACTTTTTTTTAGCAAATTTTCATTCTTGACCTGCAGTTCATGGTGTCTTTTAATTTAATGAAAATGTTCAGTACAAATCAAAGTATTTGTGTTTTTACATCCAAACCTTTATAAGTTGATCCAGAGATTTACTGAAAAACTGAATTTGCTAAACCAAAATCAGCTTTTACTGAATTTATTAAACTTGTTTAACTGGAGCAAACATTTAGGAAGAAAGAGGCTAAAGTCTTATATCAGCTATGCTAGCTTGACTTTGATAACCGTAACATGTGGATGTGCTGTGGAATTTGGTGTTTTGGTTAAAAAATAAATAAAATCTGGTGTTTAAATGAGATAATCTGTGCTATTTTAGCTAATAGCCGCTAGCTAATCTATCACTGCTGTGTTATTTTAGCTAATAGCTGCTAGCTAATCTATTGTATGATTGTATGGATTTCAGGTGAAGCTCCTGGATGGTGTTCACTAGCTAACGTTACTGTAACAGGAGATCAGAGGAGCTTGTTCACATGTCTGACATGTTTTCTGTCTCATACAGTCGATCCCAACAGCAGCCATTTTGTTTATATATATTTTTTTTGCACATTGGAGAAGAGTGTCCATATATTTACTTTTTGCTGGTTCATCCATGATTTACGCTGCGCTTGCCTACCAAGATGGCGCCGATCACTTCCTGCTCAGACATGTGAGAATAAGAAGATTTTTTCAGCTGGTTGAGATGATCAGGTTTGATAAACGTCACAGTGGATCTCTCTCTCTGTTTCTCTCTCTCTCTCTGTCTCTCTCTCTGTTTCTCTCTCTCTCTGTCTCTCTCTCTGTTTCTCTCTCTCTCTGTCTCTCTCTCTGTTTCTCTCTCTCTGTCTCTCTCTCTGTTTCTCTCTCTCTGTCTCTCTCTCTCTGTTTATCTCTCTCTGTGTCTCTCTCTCTCTCTTATCTCTCTCTCTCTGTCTCTCTCTCTCTCTCTCTCTCTCTCTCTCTGTTTCTCTCTCTCTCTGTTTCTCTCTCTCTGTCTCTCTCTCTCTTATCTCTCTGTCTCTCTCTCTCTCTGTCTCTCTCTCTCTCTGTCTCTCTCTCTCTCTGTCTCTCTCTCTCTGTTTCTCTCTCTCTCTGTCTCTCTCTCTCTCTTATCTCTCTCTCTCTGTCTCTCTCTCTCTCTCTCTCTCTCTCTCTCTGTTTCTCTCTCTC